>JAOXOE010033132.1:0-10446 GCA_028565055.1 Phoeniculus purpureus
TCCTATCATTAGATGACACTGAGAAGAGCCTGGCTCCATCCTTCTGACACCCACCCTTCACATATTTATAAACATTAGTTAGGTCACCCCTCAGTCTCATTTTCTCCAGGCTAAAGAGACCCACCTTCCTCAGCCTTTCTTCATACAGGAGGTGTTCTACTCCCTTCACCATCTCCGTGGGTCTGCGCTGGACTCTCTCCAGCACTTCTGTGTCCCTCTTGAAATGAGGGGCCCAGAACTGGACACAATATTCCAGATGTGGTCTCACCAGGGCAGAGTAGAGGGTGAGGAGAAGATCTCTGCATCTGCTAACCACCACCACACCACCCCCCGCCTCATCTGATATACCCCAGGATGCTGTTGGCCTTCTTGTCCACAAGGGCACATTCCTGGCTCATGGTCATCCTGCTATCCCTTTCCACACAACTTTTATTAAAACTAAAAAGATCCATCGATAGTTTTCTCTTTATGGAATCTCTCATATGTGTTCCTGCACTCATTTCCAGATGTTACTAATGCAATGTCTGCTCTCTTAAACACGTGGTGGCCACAGGGCCACAGATTGGCCTCATTACTTCCAAGCCTGAGAAGGTGCACAATGCACTTTAAACGGGCCTTCCTCCAATCCCGTTATGCCAACACTACACAAAGTAGCAACTGTGCTTGTAGTCACTTATTCCTCACTTAGTTCTCCGCAGAGTCACCTAGAAATAGTCACAGCACTGTCCACATCTATGACACGACTCTCTTTTCAAAGAACTGTGCTGTGTGATAAGCTGTTGTGCTACAGAAAATATAGGGAACATCTAAAGAAGAAATGAAAGTTAGCTATAAATGAAATGTATCAAGATGACACTGCCAAGTTCAAGTCTACTTACTTCAGAATTGTAGGGGTTTTTATTAGCACAATAAACTGAAAAAGATAATTTACTATAATGTCTTTGGCAACTACCAGGATGGGAAGACTGAGGGTGTTCACAACAGATTACAATCTCAAGGGTATTCCATGGGTTTAAACTGGTGGGTTTTTAATCCCACAGGGGGAATATGCAACCACTCATTACAAAAAACTTCAGTTACAGATTTAACCTCATTTCTGGCACTCACAAGCAAGCCGTTGTTCAACAGAGACACTAAACATTGCACAATCCTTGAGGAAGAAGTGATCTTAGCAACTTGTAATAAGAGAAGAGATGGCTTACAAAATCCTCTCCTTCAGTTTGTCATTCACACTAGGAAAAATCTGGCTTCTCCTGGCAAGTGTTGTTCCTGGCCTCCCCTAAGTCAAATGACAGTGTCACCAAGATATGAGAGGAATACAAGGAACATGCCCGAGATGTGAATTCCAGTACATGTTCTCATACATTCATAATGCATGCTGAGCTTCAAATTACAGTTGAACCCTAAATACCAAAGTGCTGAGGACAGCAGATAACTGGCAGCATTGCCAACACCTTTCCATGGGCACAGGTAATGACTTTTTAAATGGAGCCATTTTCTGCCCCAAGAGTTTCCTCACTGATTTGACAAGACTTGTGCCCAATGCATGAGGAGCAGTTCTACAAGGAGTGAAAGGACCACAGCTGTGTCAAACAAGACACTCAAATGATCTAACTGCTTGCCACCAGCACTCAAGCCACGCTCGCAAGGCTGAGTCCATTCCTGAGTGGTTTCAATACCTGCTTTTTTCACACGAGAGGAAAAACACCTCACTGAAATCAACCACAACATAGTTTGGACAGTGCTCCTGTTTTGAAGTTAACGATTTCTGCTCCCTCCTCAGGAAAACCCACAGAACTACTGCAAATGTATTTATTGACGAAAACATAATAGAAGCTTCTAGAGAATAAGCCCAAAATGGGTCTTAACTTGCATAAATTTCTGTCAGCCATTGACTTGCCGAGGTTGAAAAACACTTGCAGAAAACTTGTCTTTACAAGAAGCAGGGAAGTCATGCAGACTCTGCTTTTGTCTGCAGGAAAGTCAAACAAGGGATTATATGAGTTTTATTTTGGTGGTTCAGAGGTTTTGTAATTAGACTGAAATAGCTTTTCCGTCATTATACATTTAGCAGACTTAAAAACACGGTCGGTCATGTAGCAAGTAGGTTGACAAAGCAGACAACTATGCAAAAACCTTTTGGGATTCTCCTGAAGCACAAGGAAGGAACACTTTGTTTCCTTGTTCTCTCACACAATCCAAGTATTTTCTCATCTACCTTAAAGAATCAGAGGCATAGCAAGGGTGATGGGAGAGTGGTTTGTCAGCAGCTACCAAAAAAAAAAAAGGAGACAAAAATGTTCAATATGTCTCCTTTTCCCCACCACAGCAGGTCGGGCAGGCACAAAGCTGTTTCAGTAGCCTGAAGCAATTTGCTATGGCTTTGGCTATACTTTGTCTTCCACTGTCTCCCGGCCAGACCCTGAAAGAGAATCCTCTAGAGAATTCAGTCAGGATTTGTAGTCAGTTCAGTAAAGCCCCAGACAGGAATTCAGAAGCCTAGCAAGCGTCTTCTAGTTGTACTGTGAATGTCTGCAAGGATACATCTAACTTCAGCTGGGTTACATCACATTTCCAAGAGCTCTTCCTCCACAGCACGCAGTTCTTTGGAGTTATTCCGGCTGCACAGACGACGAACAGAACACTTCATCACGAAACTTTACTTACTGAAAATGAACACCCTTCTTGAATAATCTATAAATAATCCAGAAAAGCAAGTTGAATGTACAGGAAAGCAATGAGAGCTTTGCAGGTCATTAAACTGCCTAAACCCTTTGAGGTAATGTCTAAGGAAGATGGTAATAAGAATTTGTTTGAACAATATTTGCATTTTGGACTACACCTACAGGTGGTATATTTAACTTTGTCTTCTAGGTAAAGCAGTAGTTAAAGTCTGCAATATCTCTACAATTACGTTATTTCATGGATGACTATAAAAGTCACAGACATCTGATCGACTTCTTGAAAATACCTTTTAGCAAAAGTTTAATCTAAAGCAAAATTCCAAAGAGAGTGCTCTAATGGAATGTAACACGCTGCACTCAAAGTCCAAAGACCTTTATCTTGTTTCATTTACTATTATTTTAATATGCTTCTTCCCTTCCTATCAGATCAGTGATCTCCTAGCATCCAGGACCCAACACCAGAAAGCCTGCCAGGTGACCTAGGGATTTGGAAACCTGCATTTTGTACTGGTTACACTTTGCTGGTTTGTACAGACAGAACATACAGGAGAAGAGAAATAAAATATATTGGGAAGAAAATGCTTCAAAGACAGGTAAAAGGGAGCTAATGGTTCCATTTTATATTCCTGTATGAAGTAAAAATAAGAAGTTTTTAGAATTTATACTGCATTAGAACATGAATACAGAAAAAACACAATTACCAAGTGGCCCTATAGGCTAGCAGAGACAAACAACATTATCCAGCGGCCCCAAATAAAATCCAGATTAATTGAAATTAAAAACAAGGTCCATGTCCGCAGCAGAAAGTGTAAGCAATTATTGGGGTTACCAGTCAAATGAGCCAATGGATTCTCTATCCCTTGACATTTTCTAATCATTATCAAATTAGACATTTTTCTCTTTTATAGCTAGATAGATGGTCTTTTATGTGGAGGTGTTATTATATAGAGATATAGTTATCAAATTAGTTAGATGATAGAACAACTTTAACGTCTATATCCTTCACTATCCAAGTGATCGCCCATGCAAGTAATGCTTCTAGCTTGTAAACGTGTTGAGAGAGAAAACAGGAGATTCATTTCTTGTTGAAGCTGGTCAGTTAAACCATGCTGGCAATTCCTAAATTCTTTTTGCTGCTGCCATGCCACTGTACAGAGCTCTCTCTGAAAACTGGAGTTTCCTTGGGACCTCACAGACAAGCATTGTGGCTTCTTAACAGGGCAGAAAAACCAGGAGCATATCATGTTAGCTTAAGCTATTTAGCATGAATAACCAAGGACACAGTCGAAAGAGATCTGACAGATTTAGATGAGGTGACTGAAGATGATACCGATAGCAGCTGTCTGCTCCATGGCCCTCTGCTTGATGCCTCAGCAAATATATGGTCTGTGAAACAGGCTGGCTGAAGTACAGATTTCATATTATTTGGCCCTGACTATGTTGGCAGACTGGTGGGTTGGATCCGAGTGTCAGAAGCATCTTTAGCCACTGCATTTTAGACTCCCAGAACCTGTCTGTTGGTGGTCTCAGCAATGAGGAAGTGTCAGCACAGATTTCAGAGCAAGAAGGATGCCAAGCGCAAGCCCCTCGGGGATCTGGAAATACATATATTGCATGTACCATACACTGCAAAATGCCACCCTGACTTGTAAAGCAGACAAGCAGAAATTACTTTTCATATGTCAGTGGGAGGTACTTATATCCTAATGTAAGATGACTTTAACACAGTGGAAAAAACAATGAACTGTAACTGAAATTTAGTGAAAAATACCCTAACTACCTTCTTGTCAGAAAAGTACTGAAAAAGAGAGGCAAACTTTGTGTGTGCTTGGCAAAACCAGGCAGAGACTATACATGGCCACACAGTCAGGGAATGTTAGATATCCTCTCAAAAACTCTCACTTGAAGGCAAAAACTTTAGGTAACTTTGCCAACAGATTCAAAAGCCATTACTACACCCAATTCTAGAATCATTCCTACTCCACATTCCCGCTAGGAGTACAGAATACCACAGGTGAGCTTGCATTCACAGCACTGGTTGGAATTAGGCTATGAAGAGCCAAAGGAAATAGAGGCTTGTTAGGGTGAATCTTCAAAAACACGCAAGTACCCCTTTTCTGAGGGCAGAAAGTCCAGTTTCAGGCTGATGTTAGCTACAAAGACACTTTAAAGTTCTAAAGATTATTGCAAAACTGAGCCAAGCAAAATGGCTGGAAAGCAGATCCAACTCTAATTCTACAACTTAGTCTAAGAACAAACCCATAGAAAACCTGGCACCAAATCTTGTCAGGCACATCCACCATTTCTTAGAGTTCTGCAGCAGCCACTCCCCTCAAGCAAGACTCCAGTTGCATTTTTCCACACTGGTGCAGGGGAGACATTAAAATAATGCCAAAGCCTAGCAGCACAGGTGGCCAGCACAACTTTTTCTCTGGAAAGGACTTTCCAGAGAAGCCCTAGCCAGCGCTGGTCTTGTTGCTCCTTGCAGGAACACCATGACAGAGGGAAAAAAAATTGGACTTTTGGCAAAATCTGCTACCAGTTTGCATATTATGCACTTAACCATAACTCTTTGGTTTCCTGTACAGGGTAACTCATGTCTGCATGGAGAGTCCCACAACAGATGGCATTTCATGCTCTTTAGTGCATACCCTGCACAGAAAACTCATGACATTTCCGTGTCTCACTTCATTTAAGTGATCTATGAGCAACCCTTACTCGTTCACCATGGTGCCAGCTGAAACAGTCCCCCTTCTTCAACTTCTGACATTGGTTCATGTGATTCTTGAAGTTGTAGAGTCCTGTTCTTTGAACAAGTGGTACCGTGAATGTACAACATGAACTTTGGTGAGACACGAGCAAAGTCAATATCCTTACAGCATTTCAGCTGCTTCATTTTCCCTTTGATATACTCGGCTCTTAAATCTTGCAGTGGAAATGACCTGGATTACACAGATTTATTTTTTTCCAGTTTCTTTTATCCTAGTTGACCCAGTTTATCTTTTTCTGTACTTGCTGATGCCTGCTATATGCTGAAAAACCACAGTGAGGCAAGTGTCCTCAGCGAGAGCCTGCCAAGCCTTTGGGATTAGCAGTTTATTTAGTATTCCTCCTACACCCTGTCACACTGACCTATGTGAGATTTCAAGCAGAAAGCAGTGATTACTCAGAATGCTGCTCCTGTTACTTCTGAATTTGCTTGGCTGTCTCATAGAGGGACTGAACTAAGTCTGCACATGCTGAAGGACTTCCAGTCCTCTCCAGTCTTTTATTTTAAGGTACTAAATATTGTTGCTGCTCAGAACAAATAACACAGACTGCACTGCTGAATTTTCCAAGGGACATCATTCAAACACCAAAGGCAGTTGGCTGCAAAAAACAAACCAGCACAAACCACTCTGTATTTTGACAACTGCAATATCAGCAACTCAGGAAACTAAAGGTTTTTTCCACTTACTGTACATCTCGTGCTTCTCTAAGAGTCTACAGCATGCAAACACAAGTCATTCCAGAACTGTTACTCCTGACATAAACTTGGACAAAGGGAAAAGGTAAAAGGCTTGCCTCCTCTGTTGCTGCTTCAACGCAGATGGAGAAAATAAGCAGGGTGTTGTGAAATCAGTAAAAAAATGAGGTGTTAGACTTTCTTCCACTTGTTTGAGAAAGAGCAAACTATGATGGATTTCCAGCACACACAGAAAAGACAGGAGGGACAAAAAGAGACAATGTGTGGCCTTGGATGTGCTACCAGAATGCTTGTTCTGACAAGCTGTGTCCCATCCCTGGCAAAGTGCCCTCTTCTTCCCTTTTGTGTGTCCACATAATTCCCTGATTACGCAAATGCACAGCAAAACCAGTTCATGTGAAAATGAAAATTGAGACAGAACGGAAGACTGAACTGGTGCATGAGTTTCTTGTGTCACCTGTCTGTTGTTCCTCAAGTCAGAACTTGCTAGTCTGGATTGAGGAGGCCAACATTTGAGAATGAGGGCAAACAAAAGATTCAACAGAGGAAGCAGGTGATGGTCCAGCTTTCTCCTGTGCCTTTTTCCAGCCCACCATCTCTTCCTGTACAGCTAACATTTCTTCCCATGTTATACCAGGCTTTGTATTCTAAAATTCCACATTAAGCTATAAACCACATCAGAAATAACTGGGCTACCCATGTATGACTGGGAAAGGTGACAACCAGCTAGCTAAGGAAAGCTTCCAGATGGCAGCATCACTTTCAGAGAGACACTCCTCCTTCCCAACATGATTTTGAGCCAAGATTGCTTATTTCTTCCTTCACACAGAGCTGCACCAAGCCAATGTGCTTGATCAGAGACTCTGAGATTCTTTTGGAATGTACAAGTTAAAAAGTCCCCCTACTCCCATACCAACCCACAAGGCATGTCTGTCCTGCACATGAAGAGTTTTTATCCTCCCATCCCAAAATAAACATACTAGAACTAGAGGGAAGATGAAAGCCGAGAGAGAGAAAGTAATTTCCATGCCATGGGAAACTACATAAACTAATACTTGGATAGATCCCCTGGTAAGAGACATGATATGACAGAGGCCCATAAAATCTGGAATGGCACAGAGAAGATGGGCAGGCAATTACTCACAGTTTTTCCTCACACAAAAGCACAAAAATAGGGAGCAACAGTAAACTATCAGCTTTGAAAACAAACTTCTGGAAAGTTTTAAGTTTAGAATACACCACTGTGATGAACACTGCTGCAGCCAAAAATATACATGGGGTCAAAGGAAATGACGTAATTATCAAAACCACTGACCTCAGGTTCTTCTTTTTCCACTTTTCTGATGTCAAGAGCAAGCCAGTCATTTCAACTCTGAGTTTTGCTCTTCAGAGGAATCCTCTGCTCTTTACTACATACAAGGAAAACAGCAGCAAAAACAAATGGTGCTAACCCTAGTCACCCTGCCACAGGCAGAACTGTCTGAGTCTAGAGGCACCACATCATACGTGCCCATATCATGGTTAGAGGACCCCTTCAAGGAACAAGTGTGGCCTCCTCTGACACAACCACCCTCCCTGGCCAGAGGACATAGGGTGTTTGGAAGTCAGGAAGCTGACAGCCTGGGGACAACACCTTTGTGCCCTGATCCTGATGCCTGTCTGTTTCCCACCAGGACACACTCCACTCTGCACCCTTGAGTGGGACGGGGGAACTTCCAGGCTTAGGTAGGCCAGCCTACACAAGTCTGCCTAGAGTTTCCTATTCCAGCGGCTTGCACAACATGCGAAAGAGCAGCCCATGTGAGGAGACATGAGCTGCTAAGCAGTGGGAAACAGGCTCTGCTTTGGACTGCCAGCCATCAGCACTGCTTCGAAACTCCACAGATCTGAGAGGTTTCTAGTTATTAAAAGCCAGGCACTCTGAAATACCTACATGCCTAGTGGCTGCCAGCTCACTTTGGGACTCAGTGGCTATAAACACAAATCCCCACTTTGTCCTGCTTTCAAGCAAGTATCCAAAAGTCTAACAACCCCCGTTATAAATATATATTAACAAAAAAATCAGTGAGTGAGCAATTTTGGCACAGAGGTGAGGGCACAGATACCAGAGTTTCACCCCAGTCTCGGATTTGTGGAACATCAGTACTGCATTCAACACCTCCAAGAGGAGAAAGATCAACCTGAGAAGAATCAGTTGCTGACAACAGCCACAGGGAAGTGGAAGACAAAAGCTTTGGTCCCAACACCAGATCAACAAAGTGTCCACAAAGAGGTGCTCCAGGCTGGCAGGACCACAACTGCCCTGCAGTACAGATATGTAGGACTCCTGAGAATGACTGTAGAATGAACAAAGCACTCAAAGGGCTTGAGCCTCACGGAGATGGTACCTCTCTTCCTGCATGAAGACAGCACTCTTTTCCACTCTGAGCAATCACTGCACTGTTCCTGCAGTTATCCTCAGAATGACTCAAGAGTTTCAAACTACAGACTATATGAATGTCGCCACTCAATTGATGCACTTCAGGACGGATGAGAAGAAAAAGGTTACTGCAATTCAAGCAGAGATGTCATTAAAGGAATTTAGATGTTCTGGCAATATTAGAGCAAACTGTTTGGGCATGGGGGCAGATGAGCACTCAGAGCCTCTGCAGAATGTGTCTTCTCTCATCACATCAGGAGACCTGTCCAGGAAGGGACCTTATTCTCTCACTTTCATAGTGCCTAAACAAAGTGGTAGAAAATAAGTTGTCCACAAAAAAAAAAAAAATCTGTTTGGAAAGAAAGATTTGTAAATTTTAATCACTAGCAGGATTTTCAATGGCTTGTTATTTATGGTGTTTAGAGTGTTTTACAGACCACTAAGAAACAACATTCCCATACATCACTTGAAATAAATTCTACTTCAGAATTTGTTGACACATTTAAAGGATCTGTCAAAATAACCACTGTGATATTTGCATTTGATGACAAGTTTTACCTCTTCTGAAGAAAAGGTTATTGTGTCTGCACACAATTCTTAGCCATTTTTTCAAATGTCTCTCCATAGGAAATGGGGCCATCTGATAGGACAGGTATTTGCTAGCTGAGCTAACCAGTTTTCCCAGTCTCAGTGAGGATGTACTTGATTTGAAATCCAACCGCTGTTGTCATTTAAAATGTACAAATACTAATTGCTTGTCACCATTTTACAGTGATGGTTCCCATTAGCACCTTCCTATTTTCTGGGAAAGAGGATTCTACAAGGCCTTTAAACCATGTCCCTCAAGGCAGTTTCTGTCCAGTCAGTGCAACTAACAAAAGTGCCAGAACTATTCACTGTAGGGCTATTCTGTGGATAGACTTCAGTTCTGTGTTTTATCTTTGTTAGGTGTCCAACCTGGCCACAGTAGCAGCAAATCAAATCAGAACAAGAAGGTCATACAATGATAAAAAAGATGTCCTCAAAAAGCCGGACACTACGGCTCGGGTGCATTCCTCCCAGAGAATTTACAAACAAATATAGACTCTGCTGGCACTTACTAAGAGATTCCTGAATAAATTAAGTTGACAGTGTGTGATTTCACCAAATAACTACTGAAGGTTTTATGCAGATAAAGGGTGTTAAGAATCAACGTAAAGTAATGAGACAAAAAGGGAACAGGCAACATCCTACACATACTTGCCCAAGGTTTACTTTACTCTTCTCATTCATGTTTATGAGGCTAAGCAATGTAAGCCCCACAGTTACCAAAGACACCTGTACTATTGCAAGACTAGGTCCTGATACCCTACTGCTTTACACAGTCTCCTCAGCCCTGTAAAATACTTGCATTTCACAATGTGAGTAACTCTCTGTGCTCCTGTGCCTCAGGTTCTTACCTCTGGCAAGTCCTCTCACAGCTCTTTGGCTTACAGTATGAGAAACCGTGAGATGGGCATGCCGCCAGCTCCAGAGAAGTGGGTCTTGGGGCAGCTGCAGGCTCTCCAGAAGTGATTTACCATTTCTACCAGTACTCCTCCTCCTCACTGTATATGTACCATGGAGATGTTCCCCCTGGATTAATGTAAAACATTACTACCACAGTCATGCATTATTCTGTTGAAACTGGACAACGTAATTTTTCTTCTCTGCAAAAAAGATAGTGGCTGTCTCCAAATTGTTGAGCAAATCTCTATAAATAACAAAAAGGAAAGTCTGTTTGCGCCAAGTATCTAAAAAAATCTGCAAAGAAACACTATGTAATCATAGAATCATTAGGGATTGGAAGGGACCCCGAAAGATCATCTAGTCCAATCCCCCTGCCACAGCAGGATCAC
>JAOXOE010033133.1:0-10445 GCA_028565055.1 Phoeniculus purpureus
TTTTTTTCTTTTTTGAACAAGTCTTAATGCATGGGGGAGACTGGCTAGTCCTGGGTGACTCCCCTGATGTACCTTCAACCCCATCATCATTTATTTGTCCCTCCAATTCCAGTGTTTCCCTACTTCAATTCCTTTAACCATCCTATATTTTACAGAGCTGCTCAAAAATAATTCCCATTTGACACAAAGCTCTGAAAACTTTAACTCATAGAAGCATAGAATGGCTTAGGTTGGAAAAGAACTTAGACATCATTTAGAATCATAGCTTCATTAAGGTTGGACGAGACTTGCAAGACCAAGTCCAACTGTCGATCCAATGCCACCATGCTCACTAAACCATGCCTTCAAGCACCAGATCTACATGTTCTTTGAACAAAAAAACAAATGAAAGAATCAAACACCTCCTCTGACGCATATTTAGCGATTTCACATGTGCATAGCAGCTGACATAACTGCTTAGGTAAAACCACAGAATGAAACAAGATAGAGACACTTAAACCCATTTATGCTATCTCCCAGCACACCCCTTTTCAGTGCTGAATATTTCTTTTTCACCAGTAGCATCACACTTTTTAATCTGCACTTTTCAGTGTTTCATATGAAATACTTGTCAGAACTAGACACAGTACATAAATTCTAAAACTCCTTACGACTTACTGAGTCTGAAGATACATTACGCAATTTAAAATTCAGAGATTTGTACTTGCAGAACAACTACAATTGCAAAACAGCAAAATTACAGGCTACTGCTACTTTCAAAGTCCCTGCAGTTTTATGCAGTGCTTTAGTAAACAGAATGAAATAAGGAAGGTAATATTACAGCTATAAGTTTGGAGAAAGGAAATGGGCATTCAATGTCAGATCACTTAGGATGCTTCTGGTCCTTGACCCATCAGACATGTTTCACCATGAGAGCAGCATAATATAAATCCAGGTTACACAGTACTACGAAAAGTCATTTGATTTGGTGGGACTATTTTGAAAGAGGATTTTTATTTAACTATATACTAAAACATGGAACAGTTTTTGCCTTTTTACTGTATTGCTTGAGGAACAGGCAGCAAGGGATACAGCAGTATGGAAACAATGATCATTTATATAGCATTAACCTTAATCCACACAGTGAAAGATGACTGTTCCAATGCTCCAAGACTGTTCTTTCGGCAAGGATTCAAGAAAGCCTTTATTTTACTATATATCAGTACACATAGAAACTCCATGCAGTTAAGTTACTGCCTCCATTCCCAAGACAACCTTCTGTGTGATTTATAGCAATTACCATTCACAGATCACTGATTCAGTGCAGCACTTAAGATAGTTTGGCTATGTCTTTATAATACAGATAGAAAGTATCAGTGAAATAAAGCTGTATTATGATAAATATCCAAAAAGAACACTATTACAGAGAGCACTATGGTAACAAGCAAATAAACAATGCAAAAGGCAAATCACGGAAGAGTAGAATTTTATTTGTTTCACACATTAAAAAAAGGGCAAAATTACATTTAAACTCGCTGGAAACCATTAGGGGTTTTTGTCCTCACTTTCAGCCTAGGACACTACTGTAGCAGGCACGGCATCTTTTGATTTGTTTTTTTAAACCAGCTGAAATTTTTGTCTTGATCTCAGTGCATTCAAAATGTCCTGAGTTTTCGGACTACTCTTCTGTGCAAGGTGTGCATTATGAAGTGGGGTGCAAGTTCCCTAAGTGAATGCACCTTCTTAACTAACTGTGTGCTAGAGAAATAAACACATCGGCAATTTTTTTTTTCATGTACCTATCAATCTAGTCTCACAGATTTCAGGCACTTGAACCTCAAGTGGAAAATCAGATAGAACTATTACCATTATTAGCTTGGAATGGAAGGTGAATGGCTAGGCTGTAGGGCCACAGAAGCTAAAGGATCAAGAGCCATCCACTCGTTAAGAACACATTGTATCTTCCTTTCAACCTATTCCAGTACCCAGACCTGCAAACCTCATGGGACCTTTAAGTCACAGATGGTTGACCTACTTAATTTTTCATGCACAATTTCTTCTATGAGCGTTTAAAAACAAGTTTAAATTAAATCCATACAGCTTTACTTGCTGCAATTTAAGCATAAAGGGGCACCAAAATAGAGCAAATAAAGCATTTCACAAGAGGCTCAGCAATAGTTTAAATTCTGTTCAGGACTAATCACAAAAGCCACTCTCAGATGAAAATAGTACATTCGTTTAGGCTGCTGAGCCAACAAGAAGGCACTGAAGCATTTGTTTTGGCCAGTGATTATTGAAACTGATGTTCACTGAAAAGTCACTCTAGCTCAGGTGAGGCCTTTGATTTATTTACTTACCTAAAATTTACTAGTATTTAATCTTGAGTTATCACTTACATAGAAGTTAATCTTACCACTTGCATAAAGATTTGCTTGGGTTTGACTTTATTTTCAGCAATTCATGTTTGCATAGAATCTTAACTTGTATGTGCCACATTATCTATCTATCTATCTATCTATCTATCTATCTATCTATCTATCTATCTGTCTGTCTGTCTGTCTATCTATCTATCTATCTATCTATCCACTTGAATGATAGTCAAATGTTTGTAACATTACAAAACTATACTAAGTTTTATCTTGCCATTAACTTCACTAATGTAAAAAAGCACTTTGAGAGTCAAACATAATTCAAGTCTTGTACACCGCAGTGAACTGGTACTTAATCATGTCACCCCTATGCCACCTACTGATATGAAGCACAAACTAGTCCAGTCAAATTTTTTTAGCTCAATACAGAACTGTTTCAGGGACAGGTGACGCTGTGCCTTTGTATGGTATGAGGACTCATTTTTTACAGGTGTGTGTTCTTTCAGTATATTTATTCATGCAGAAAAATTCTTTATAAGAATGAACAACCATTTGTCATACTTTTCCACAATGTTATTTATCTTTTCTTTTTCATTATTCATTATTCAAAGAAAGGATGTGTTCCTCTAAAAGTACAGTTTAGAAAGGCTTTTCAACTTTTTCAGTTGCCAGCTTGGTATCAACCATATACCCAGCATACAGTATTGTGTCCAGTTTTGGGCACCTCAATACAGAAGAGGTGTGAAGGTACTAAAGCAGATACAGAGGAGGGCAACTAAGCTGGTGAAGGGCCTGGAGAATAAATCTCATGAGGAAAGACTGAGACAGCTGGGGCTCTTTAATTTGAGGAAGAGGAGGCTGAGAGGAGAACTCATAATTTTCCACAACTACTTGAAAGGATGTTGTGGAGACGTTGGTGCTGGTCTCTTCTCACAAGCAGTTAGTGATAGAACAAGAAGGAATGGGTTCAAGTTACAACAGGGTAGGTTTAGACTTGATGTTAGGAAAAATATTTTCACAGAACAGGTGGTCAAGCACTGAAATGGGCTTCCCAGGGAGGTGGTTGAGTTGCCATCCCTGGATGTGTTTAAAGATTGTTTGGATGAAGTGTTGAGGTATATGGTTTAAGGGTGAACTTGTAATGTAGAGTAGATGATTTGACTCGATGATCCCAGGGGTCTTTTCCAACCAGAGTGATTCTGTGATTGTTATCACTATTCATCTTTTTTTCTTCACTTGAACTAAGAAAAAAAAAATAATAAAAGCATAATAAATATATTGTTCGCTATCAATGCACATCTCTGTGCTTCGTGTAGTTTCGGCTTGTTCCCAAAGTAACAAAGACTATGAATACAAGCTGTGAACTAGACTTCAAGAAACATTAGTTAAATATACCAGCTTTCAGAAGATTTTCAGCATGTTTCAAGACAATTTCTCACAAGTCAAGGTCCACCACAAGTAAACATATTTTTAACTTAAGTGACACAAATTTTAGTGCTAGGAACAAAAGTGCCAGGGCTCTCCACACATGAGAAAGAAAGAAATAATAGTTATGCAAGACTGATTTGAAGTAAAACACATTTCCTTTACAATGCCTCTGTAGCCCAAGGACGCAGCAAAGGATTAAGTCTCTTGAATTTCACAGCTAGCTGTCAGAGGTAGAGGTAAAACTGTCAGAGGTAAAGAAAACTCCAACCCAAAGAAAACAAGCTGAAAAATTTGGGCTTGCTATAACGTAGAGTACAATGCGGAAGAAGAAATGTAGCAGAATTCAAGTAAACAAAACTGCAAAGGGCAAGACAATTAACTGCTTTCCTTGTGTGCTGTGGATAAGACAAGAAACAATGAGCTGCACTTCATTGCAGCATAGCATTTAAATTCAATTAGACATCATGAAAACTTTCTGCAAGCTCGATTATTAGACCACCACAACTGCCTGTGGATGTGGTGGAATGTCCATCCACTATGATTTCAGAAGAAAAGGGTATGCAAGCAGTTGTCAGGAATGATGTAACCATAACTGACCTCATTGGTGCAACAGAATGGCCCGGCTGAGGGCTCTTGCAAAATTTCAGGTGCAGCATATAAAATTGATTTGAGAAAGGAAAACAGAGGTCAAAAAGGGTAAGATGCAGGGACATCAAAGGAGTGCTGTTCAACAGTTGCCTCATCTCACATTTTGAGAAGGCAATGTTGCCAAGCCAAGCAGTCCTGACTCAGTTTACAACACAAAGCGGTAGAGTTTGCAAGTCAGACTGTGTTCCCAGACCAGCTTCTGGTTTACAGTAACTCTGCTTGCATGTGCATTAAAAGCTGCCTCACTTATTCTCACCTGCACACCGTGAACTGTGTAGTCCAGGATTAGAGGCTTTTTTGTAACGATTCTTGTAGCTGCAATTTTCTACGTTCCTTTGTTTCTCCATTTTCCTCTATTCTACAGGGACTTTAGAAACGGATTCTAAAAATCACTGTTTCAGTGAAAAAAGTTTGTTGCTAACAAGCTCTTCTGTAATATTATTTCACTCACAGATTATATATCTTAAATCTCTTTGTAAAGAATCAGTGAGCAAACATTCAATCAGAAATACAAACATACCTCCCTCTTTAGGAAGATTTAATTGTATTTCTCCACACAATTGTTCCATAAGAACTCCCCAAAATGCCTGATAAGCCTCTGACCCTGCAAAAGTGAAGTGTGTAGAAACTGAACAAAACTGCAGACTGCCACATTCAGCTATAGAATCTTAGCACTGAATATTTTCACATAAAATGCAAATATAACCAAAAGCTTATTCCTGCACTTTTTAAAATTACTTGATATCTTTAAAGCTTTCATTCATTGTTATGAGTAGGTAGAAATAAATTCTATTCTTCATTATCTTGAACACAACACTAATTCTTGTAGCAAAAACCATGCTATGTGGGCATAACAAAAGAGAACATGGTACAGAACTTACTGAATGTGAAGACGAAAACGTATGACACCCATTAAGTATAACAACACTCAATACTAATATTCCTGGTTAAAGGTGGCTTGGGGTTTGTTTTTTTTAAGGAAACAGGCAACTTTCATGAAGATTTCAAATTATTATAGTGTAAGTAGCTTAATCATCATTGCACCCCCTTTCAAAAGAGCAGTATCACTAAAATCAATACATGTAGGGGAAAAAATTTTTACAAAAGCCATCTGTTTTGAAGTGGAAAACTGCTAAAATTTTAGAAGTGATTCATGAATTTGAAGAACATGCACTTACCAATACAATCCCCGTTTGCATTCTGATTATATCCCACATTTCGCTCACACTGGTAACAAGAAAGGGTTGGTATACATCTTCCATTTAAAGAAAGGTTGGGATGGTGCTTACAGATGTCAACTGTCTGTTTTAGCATTGCTAACAAAAATAATAAAGTATCTTTTCAAATAGAAATAAATTTGTAAAAGAAGAAAAGAGGATTTTCAAATACCAGTCAATATGAAGATTATGCTCAGCTTCAGAAAGCAAGTTATCACGTACACAAGGACTCTTTCCAAGCCAAATCTGTTGATATGACAATAAACTAAAGAAAAAAAGTGGTTCTCAGGAAAAAAATCCCATAAAATTTGGCAAGTAGTTTTAATTTTGATTTAACATTTATGCATATAGCCTGATGAGATTGTCAGTGGAAAACATTACCCCTAGGGTTAAAGTTAGGACACAGCCATTGCCACTGGGATGGAAGCTGTTTCCTCCTGCGTCACTGCTTCTGGAACCACCTCCAGCCAGAGTGCTGTCCACACAAAGTCTACGGTACAGACTTTGCAAACCTTGTGCAGGAACGCACAGAGAAGCATCAATCTCTCAAAGACAGCTTGCAAGGAAGATACAGATCTTTGTTTGTGACAGAATCCAGAACACCATCTCCTCAGTTCTCTGAAATTACGTGTTCCCTTTCACAGAACCGCAGAACATTAGGGATTGGAAGGGACCTTGAAAGATCATCTAGTCCAATCCACCTGCTACAGCAGGATCACCTAGACTAAGTTGTACAAGAATATATCCAGAGAAGGAGACTCCACAACCCCCCTGGGCAGCACCTTCCAGTGCTCTGTCACCCTCACTGTGAAGAAGTTCCTTCTGATATTTATGTGGAACCTCCTATGCTCCAGCTCACACCCATTGCCCTGTGTTGTATCACTAGATGACATTGAGAAGAGCCTGGCTCCATCCTCCTGACACCTATTCCTCACATATTTATAGACATTAATGAGGTCACCCCTCAGTCTCCTCTTGTCCAAGCTCAAGAGACCCAGCTCCCTCAGCCTTTCCCCATAAGGGAGATGCTCCACTTCTTTCATCATCCTTGTAGCTCTACGCTGGACACCCTCCAGCAGCTCTGTGTCCTTCTGAAGTAGCAGCCTAGCTACAACTCCTTTACAACAGGCAGAGATGCTGTAGTATTGCTGTGTGACAGGCTGCAAAAACCACTCCCATTTTCCTGACACAGTCACATTCAGAGATAAATTGTGATGGGTCGGTCACATGTTCTCCTTTTACTCTGCTTGATCCTGCCCAGTTGAGCAATGGAAACAGGGAGACATTTTTCTGCGAGCATTCATCGAGATGTAATAAGAGAGTTCCTATCATTAGAGAGCCAAGCCTTGCTTTTGTTGGCACAGATGGAGAGTTTTAATGCAAACAACAGCCTTGAAAGACAGCATACTTCTAGTTAAGAGAGTACAAAAATGTCTAATCAAAATATGTATCTCCACTCTAAATTCAAACAAGAGCTGAGATTGCCAGTGTTTCCTGTTCAAAGTCATAAAACCAACACCACATGACCCATACAAAGCTACAATCCTGTCGAAGACGTAGAAGTCAGAAGAGAAGGTGGTTTTCCTCCTCATGAGGTTTGGTTAAAGCCAATATTGAAAACAGCCAGAGTCTTCTCAAAAAGAAATGGATGTGAAAACAAAGGTCAGGATCTTGGCTCTGCCTGCCTCTCTCTTGGCCAGGAGAACCAGCCCAGCAAAGATCTGAAAGCAGCTGACATTGTGTTCCTTCAAAGGGCCAGCAAGGGTGACACTGACATGTGGTATGAATCAAAAGACAGTGCCTCCTGTTCTCTGCTATTAGCTATCATCCTTGATTTTACTTTGCTCCAGGCCGGCAGGTGCACAAAACATTTGAGGAGCTCCTCATCCAAAACAGCTTTCAGCTTGTACATATTGCTTCTACTCCACTTGCAAGCAACAGATCCCAATGTAAGATTTAGCATGATCTATATTTAACTATTGAACATTCTCAAATAGTGTGAATGAAATCTTTCTATGAGCCAGATCATTTCAGCAGTAGTTTGAGGTGGTAATAAGCTTCAGCTGCTGACCTGCTCTCTCCTGGTTTCAGAAAACGAATGGAATGAAAAAGCCTCTTGGTATTTGCCCACTGCTGCAGTAGTGATGCACCAAAGCAAAATTGCACCATAGTGAAATGCAAAGAAAGGAGCTATAAAATGGCCAGGCTGTACGTATCACACCAGTGATTTAAATCTAGGCTCAGGCAGGCAACAAACGTGATCACTGGTTACCGAGGACATTGAACCTTCTCCAAGCCAAGCAACTGATTTTGCAGATTTGGTTTCCAGTAATCACAGAATCACAGGAAAATCAGAGCACCATCTAAATAATGTAAAAAAGTTTTTTCAAAACATTAAATAGTTTATTTAAAAAGTCATCAGTGGCCTGACAATAATTAGCCACAAGATGCACAACATCGTTAGGATCAGAGAGACTGGTCCTAATGACTTTCATTTTTCTATTGCTCGCATAAACACAAAGGAAATGACTGACAAGTCCAATTCATCCACTTTGCCTAGGTCTTACTACCAGGGAATGTGTGTAATATGGTTATGGACCTAGGCTCGTTGCCATACTATGTCAGATGCTTTTTTTAAGTGCCATCTTCCAGATTCATGATTTATATTTAAAGCATCTCTACTCCCAGTGCTTTAAAACATCGAATGAGTGTGCAATCAATGCAGTGATCTCAGTATGAGATTACAAGCTGGAACAATGGCTTGAAACAGCAGAAATTGCCTCCTATTTCCCACAGGATGTTATTGCTGAAGACTGGTGACAACTCTCTTAACATCAATTGCTTCACTACTGATTCTACTGGATAACTGCTAGGTAATCATTCCCACTGGACATACCTGCAGCTTTTGGCAACTGTTTACTGTGCCAGGTTAAACCCATTCACATCTCTTCACTGAATGTTTAAAATAATTCCCTACCTGGCTGGCAAAGTCAGGAAATGAAGGACTGCTTCTCTTCCAAATCAGATTAGTCCCCTAATACTGAAAACCAATGATTACTTTATGCTGTTTCTCGACCTACCTTCAGTTTTCTTTGCAGTGGCAAAATATAATTAATTCTTTAAGTAACCTATAGCTTTCTACCATGATAGTCATCCTTTGCTCCTTCTGCTTTCTCAAGAGACCATACCCAACGGCACTTTGAATTTGCTAAGCCTCCTTTGCTGCAGTATTTTTGAACATATTGCAATATGATCTTTTGAGGTCCCATCCAATCCCTAATGATCTGTGATTCTGTGATCATTCCTTAATCCTCCTCTTCCATCCATGCATCCTCTTCCTAGCATCCCAGATACATCATAATCAATTACATCAACATGTCTTCTGCCTTTGGATTTTCAAGTGGTGTTGTCTCGCTTGTTAGAATCACATCTAAACCTGCCAGCACTAAGCATTTATTCAAAGAAAAAATATCACATCCATTTGATAAGTCGTTGTTCCTTGTGTGAAAAGAAAAATAACTCTTCCAAAGACACAAACTTGATTTACACCATCCACTACAACCCTGCTATTTATTTGAATGCATTACATAGCTACACAAAAATAGCCCCATCCACCTACTGCTTCTTTTTGGCAAGTTTATAGCAAAACCTTCCCATTAAATTAACCTTATTCTTTTCCCCTTTCATCTTCACCCAACTATCCAACCACGCAACCTCCTCTGAACTTCAGAGCAGGTATGCGTACATTCTTCATCCACAGAGCAACAGTTCTCTGTGTTTTTCCTTCGGCATGGGCAGGGCTTCACCCTATATTTAAACTAGACGTGAGCATTGCAGCTACTTCACACAAGCGCTGACTTATATCCTGAAGCCTCAAAACTTGCCTGGGTACTTTTCAGAGAAAACAAAGGATGACCTGTTGTAGTGACCTGCATGTGTACCGGCCCGAGAACAATGCGGACTAGAAATGTATGCGAGGAGAAGCTCTCGGAGTAGACATTAAAATGGACAAACGTAAAAAGGGAATATTTTATTAACACAACAAAATGCTGCTCAACAGAGCCAAGCAACTAAACAAGAAACGTCGGTAGCAGCCCTATAATTACCATGTAAATTGAGATTAATAATAGTTGAAATACACATCCCATGCTCTTCTAATCAACAAATAGCAGATTACAGGGTAATCAGTAGGGAATTTATATATGATTATTAGGCTCTAGATTACATCATGACTAATTATAGTAGCAATCTGAAGGCACATTAAGGACCATGGAATTATTGGGCAAAAAGTACATAAATTGAAGTTGCAGCACATCCTAGAATTGTTGCTCAAACGTGGATATAAATATAACAAAATATTTTCACAGAATCACAGAATCACAGAACATTAGGGATTGGAAAGGACCTTGAAAGATCATCCAGTCCAATCCCCCCTGCCACAGCAGGATCACCTAGACCAAGTTGCACAGGACAATGAAAAAACAATGAAAATTTAGGTATCTAAGTAATATTTTGGAAAAAAAAAACCCCCAAGGTAGATGATATCAACACAAGAACAAGTAGAAAATATTATTTACAATTTATTGAATGACCATAAAAATATCTGTATCCATTTAAATAGTTTGGAAAAAGGATAATTCAGAGAACATCTGAAAGCCTACACAGTGTGATGGGCACGTGGTATTTTTGTGACTGTTTCATCTACAGAATCACAGAATCACTTTGGCTGGAAAAGACCCCTGGGATCATCAAGTCCAACCAGCTACCCTACCTTACAAGTTCACCCCTAAACCAGATCCCTCAA
>JAOXOE010033134.1:0-10444 GCA_028565055.1 Phoeniculus purpureus
GATTCTGCTGTGGCAGGGGGATTGGACTGGATGATCTTTCGAGGTCCCTTCCAATCCCTAATGCTCTGTGATTCTGTGATCAGTCCCCAAGGCTTCATCTGGAGGGATGTGGAGCCAGGAGGATGGAGCCAGGCTCTGCTCAGGGGCACTGGGTGTGAGCTGGAACAGAGGAGGTTCCATACAAGTGCGAGAAGGAACCTCTTCCCATTGAGGGTGATGGAGCACAGGAACAGGCTGCCCAGGGAGGGTTGTAGAGTCTCTCTTTGCCCAAAGCAAAGAGGGACTCTAGTTTCAAACAGCTTGTCTTGTCCTGAAGCTGGAAAGATGCTCTGCAGGCTATTGAGTTAGATAAGGATAAGACAGGCAATTATTCAATAAACCACAGGCACACTAACTTCTGCTGACTTGCTGAACCCAGAGTCAGGATGAAACTCTTCTGACACCCTCTGCAGTGATGGATTCCCACAACCCTTCCCACAGGGGCACATCGGGGCCTTCCACATCCTTCTCCTGCTCACATCTTGTTCCTTCTGCAAACCTAGCAACAGACAGGAGTTTGCTTCTCCCAGGTCACCCCCCGCTATAGTCAGCAGTACAAGATTCGAGTCTTTGAGAGGTGCAGCAAAAATGAAGAGGCAGTGCTGGAGCAAATCCAAGGAGCAGGGAGACAAAACCGCTGGTGGAATCCACACAAGATCCTGTGGGTTCCCAGCAGAGCTCTATCACCAGCTGGCGAATTGCACTGCCGCTGTATCTTTAATTAATTTCTCCTCCGCCTAAGAAGCAGCAAGATAAGTCGCCAGTGAAATTGGCAGAGCTTAGAAGAGCAAAAAGTGGATTGAAATGTAAATTATAAGGACAATGAAAACGTCTTGTGTGTGCCGTGAAGTCATCCTGCACCCTTAAAACTCCCTGAACAGCATCACTGCAAGCGCTGAGGAGCCCAGGATTCAATGCAGTCTATAAACAGCCATTAAGTTAGTTGTGCTCACAGTCTGTGAAGAAAGCAGTTAAGATCTCCAGGCTCTTTTCCAGCATAAACAGCACTGCCCCATGGACTCTTTTCACCTGGAAAATGTCTCCAGTCTTCCCATTACACAGAAGGAAATGATGGAAGGAAATAAGCGAGCGATTAATTTATTATTTAAAGAGGAAGTAGAAACAGATGAGCCGGGGAAATCTATGGGTTTCGGAAGGGTTATAGGGAAGTAAGGCTGGGTTTGAGGGAGACAATGAGAATCACGAGGACATGTTGATATTTTAAAAGATTAGCTTCAGCAACACGAGAAAATTAAAAGAGAGAACTGAAAGCTCCCTTGAAGCACCAAAGGAGGGGATCACACAGCAGACTGTCACTTAGGCTTTAGAGCCCCTTTTATCTGAGCGGCACATGCTGCCACAGCCGAGCCGCTGTTTGCTGGGGAGTCTGAACAGAGACGTCCCCCACGCTCTTGAAGGACACGTGTTGACGGGCATCAACTGCAGGATGGCTGCTCTGCTTCATGCTCCGTGATTACGTAACTGGTGAAGTCGAGATATCGAAAGACACATGGAAACTGTGACCCAGTTTAGATCGCAAAATGTTAGGGATTGGAAGGGACTCTGAAAGATCACCCAGTCCAATCCCCCTGCCACAGCAGGATCCCCTAGATCCTGTCACTAGGTGTTGGAAGGGACCTTGAAAGATCATCCAGTCCAATCCTCCTGCCACAGCAGGAGCCCTTAGATCCAGTCACACAGGAAAATGTCCAGACATGCTTTAAACTTCTCCAGAGGAGGAGACTCCACAACCCCCCTGGGCAGCCGCTGCAAGGGCTCTGTCACCCTCACTGGGTTCTCATATTTATGCAGAACCTCCTTTGTTCCAGCTGACACTTGTTGCCTCTTGTCCCATCATTAGATGACACTGAGCAGAGTCCGGCTCCATCCTCCTGATACCCACCCCACACATATCTATAGACACAAGTTCACCCCTCAGTCTCCTCTTGAATTATTTTTTAGATAAACTGGCCAGGAGAAGGTAAAAGCAGAACAGGAGAGTGGTAAGTTGATAACCCTTTCCCTGCGTGAATCCTTGCCAGAGAAGAGCCAACCCCACAGGCCCTCTCTCAGGTGCAGTCCTTAAAAATCACTGCAAAAGTACATTGTCTCTCTCTGGCAGCTCATCAGGAGGGTCTGTCTTCAAGAGGAACTTGAAAGAACATTTCACTAGCTCCATAACCCAGCAAAAGGATCACAGCCATCAGCAGAAAACAAAGGTAGGTTTTATTACCTATCTCTGTGGAGCCAAAGATGAAGCAGCACAGGCAGCAACAGGAGAAGCAAATGAAGCAGCACACCCACTCCCTGCGGGGGTCACAGACAGCACCCTGACCCCAAAATTCAGCAACAGAGAAGTCAACCACAGTCCACATCCACACAAACACCCCCAAGGAAAACACCCAAGAAAAACATAACCCAGTTACTCACCCTGGTCCAGTTCATCCCGTCCTGCCACCACTGGGAGACACCGGTTGCCACAGTTGGTGGGTCCTTCCAATGACAGGGAAGGACTGCAGGGTGCATCTGCTCACAGACAGACTACCAGTTCCTTCTGCCAACTAGCCCTGCCTTTATAGTGAGAGGGGAATCAGGTGCAGCCACTCGAGGCCCAGGGCGGCCCCTCAGGGCCCAGGTGCAGCCACTCGAGGCCCAGGGCGGCCCCTCAGGGCCCAGGTGCAGCCACTTGAGGCCCAGGGCGGCCCCCTCAGGGCCCAGGTGCAGCCACTTGAGGCCCAGAAGGGATCCCCTAGATCCAGTCATTAGGTGTTGGAAGGGACCTCCAAAGATCACACAGTCCAATCCCCCTGCCACAGCAGGATCCCCTAGATCCAGTCACACAGGAACGTGGCCAGGAGGGTTTTAACCGTCTCCAGAGAAGGAGACTCCACAGCCCCCCTGGGCAGCCCCTGCCAGGGCTCTGTCACCCTCACTGGGAACAAGGTCCTTCTCACATTGATGTGGAACCTCCTCTGCTCCAGCTCACACCCACTGCCCCTTGTTCCGTGATTTTGTAGTATAAAATTGCCACAGAGCCCCTCAGGGGTTCTTCAAACGAACCCCCCCACCCCAAACTCATTTCCCTGGCTACGCAGGACTGGTTACAGACAGCTCTGAGAACGATGCCAGCTGCCCACCAGCACCTTGTCTTGAGGCTAAATGGCACTTGCAGCAGCATTTGCAATGTATTAAAGCTCTGAAGGAGCCCTTACATCTCCTGCTTTAATTTCTGCCTCTAGAAGACGCACAAGGAGAGTAATCCAGCAGCACAGTACCGGCTGCATTAGTCAGGGTCTGGGCAATTAGCATCCTTAATAAAAACTGCTGGAGGAGATGGCATATTTGGAGGCCAGAGCAAAAAAGGGGAGAGAGCTACTTAAATCATCTAATTTTGATATGCTGGAGACTCAAAGCCAAGCTTCCTGCTGGCTTCAAAGCACCACTGAATGTCAGTAAGAGGAGAAGAGCATCGCTGGGGCTTGTTACAACACCCATTTATTACCATCTACTCACCCATAAATGTCAGTGTTGTTTTACCCTCCCATTCCTCCACCCTTCCTTTCCTTTACCCACCCCCCCCACCTCCAACAAGAAATGGGGCTCTGCCTGATGAACCTGGTTGTTCAATTCATCTGCTGCTGGAGATGTAAATAAGGCAGCGGCCAGAGCTGAACAGAGAGGTGTGAGCTGGTCTGTGCACAGAGATTAAATAAAACAGAGCTTGTGCAGTGAAGATGCCTTTACGGGTGTGAGATTTATTCCTATTATGATATGAAAGCAAGAGATCGCACTGTGTTTCTGGCAGATGGCAGCACTTAGACCTGGCGGCATAAATCACTGCCACGGGACAACACTACAGCACTGCACAGGGTCTCTTGCTGCACACGACCATCAATAGCTCCAGCACCAGGATCCAGCAGTAGGTGAGTCCATGATGTATTCTGGAGCATCTGCTGAATCTATTCCAGTGAGTGAATTGGCATAAACAGCTCTGGCAGGGTGATGATGTGCATCAGATCAGCCTGATCTGGCAAATCTACAGAGTATCTCGTCCTTCATCTTCTGCTAGACAAGGGGATGCACCACACCAATGGGCACACTCTGTCCCTGGTTCCTCCCTCAGTGATCACAGAATCACAGGACATTAGGGATTGGAAGGGACCTCCAAAGATCATCAAGCCCAATCCCCCTACCACAGCAGGATCCCCTAGATCCAGTCATTAGGGATTGGAAGGGACCTCAAAAGATCATCCAGTCCAATCCCCCGTCAGAGCAGGACCACCTAGACCAAGTTGCACAGGAGCATGTCCAGGCAAGTTTTAAATGTCTCCAGAGAAGGAGACTCCACAATCCCCCTGGGCAGCCCCTGCCAGGGCTCTGGCACCATCACTGCCAAGAAGGTCCTTCTCACATTGACGTGGAACCTCCTCTGTTCCAGCTCACACTTGGTGCCCCTTGTCCTGTCATTTGGTGCCCCTGAGCAGGAGCTTCCACATGCAAAATCCTGCCTCTACCATCTGTAAACAGGCAGTCACTTGGCTTTGTGTGCCAAGAGCAGTGGGTTTCGTGCATCCAGTGACCAGGGCTTTACCTGGGTGTCTGCAAACATCAAGTTATGCTGCGCTGTGCTCAGCTCAACATCTCATATGTCAAGATATGGAGACAAGATGCCAGCTGCTCAGACCTCCAGGAGGTAGCACCTCCATGCATTTCCCCTGAGAACACCACAGCGAGGGCTGCTTTCAAACAAACCCTGTTGCTAAGTGCACATGTGGTAGGAGAAGACATGGAAGGAGCATGAAAGCTGCTTGTGGTTATCTGAAAGGATGGAGCACTTTGAAACTCTTCCAGCTGTGGAAGTTCTACTGGAAGAACTTAGTCACTTCAATGTTTCTCGAACACTTTGTGTTTCTCTGTGTTTCTGCGAATTCTTATCTCTTCAGCCCAACGCCACAGGCTACAGGTCTGGAACTGAGCCCAGCTCCCGTTTCAGTCATGACGGGAGAGGAGTGGGGAAATCAATCTTGTGGCAGAGCAGAGCTGAGCGCTGCCGCTTCCATCCCCACAAGGCTCTGAAGGCTTGTCTGGTTCACTAAGCAAATGTGAACCTGAGGGGCATCTTCTAGCACTGCTGCCACTTCTTTCTCCATCATTGCTGCTGCTTAATTTGTCTGAGGACCCCCAGCTGAGGGACAGGACAGCAGCTCAGCAAGCTGCTGGCTGCCAACCAAACAACAGGCATCTCTGCAGCTGATGAGAGCCCAGGATCCCACTCTTGGTCCTTCAGAACAATCATAGCAATCATAGAATCATTAGGGATTGGAAGGGACCTAAAAAGAGCATCCAGCCCAATCCCCCTGCCACAGCAGGATCCCCTAGACCAAGTCACACAGGAACACATCCAAGAACCTCCTCTCAGCCTCCTCTTCCTCAGAGCTCCAACTCATTCAGTCTCTCCTCATCAAACTGATTCTCCAGACCCTTCCCCAGCTTCATCGCCCTCCTCTGCACTCACTCCAGCACCTCAATATCTCCCTTGGACTGAGGTGCCCAAAACTGGACCCGGTGCTCAAGTAACTGCTGCAGTACCATGGACAGCTGTGCCAGACGGTGCTTTCTCTGACCCTAAGGAGGAGCTGCTGTCTGCCTGGAACAAGAAAGTGAGCAGGAACATCCATGGTGCTGCTGCATCTCAGGAGAACCGTTAGCTTGGTGTGGGCTGCATGAGCAGGGAACCTCTCCTTGGGTACACGAGTGTCGTGGTGGCTTCCAGAAGCTCCAGTGTGGGAAGGTACAAACGAGCCTGGAACCTAAACCTGAGCTCTTGCAGCAGGACTGACGCTGAGTGGTGCCAGCGTGGGTTGAACAGGTTGGCAGTAGCTGATCTGCTGGTGGAGTGACTGCACCACAACCACCCCATTACAGAGGCAGCTCTGCTGGGATCCTGTGAAGGACACTTGCTCCACTATTTTCTCTTCCTCCACTGTCCCTAGACGTGAAATATAAAAAGAGGCAAAGACTAAACAGCAATTTTGAGGCACTACAAGGACTCTTACACAGTTCAGCTCTTTCCTTCTTTCCCCTCAGTGCTTTATTTCACAGCTACTTTCATTTCGAGCCAGTGCTGCAGCTCCTCGCAGAGGACACCACTGAGACGGGGTGAGATGTGAGAGAGGAGTGAGGCAATCAGCGTGGCGTAGTAAACTGTGTGGAGGGGTGAAACACTTCAGCTGCAGACATGGAGTTTACACAAAGTCTTTGCAGAAATAAAATAACACTCACCTCAAGAGCTTCATCAAGAGCTGGAGAACTGATTGTCTCTACTCTGTGCGTCAGGGAGCTGGGAGCAGAGACAACGGCAGCCTGAGAGCTGAGAGGGAGGTTGGTTGTAACCAGTCCAACCCAGTGCTGTAGGCAGGAAGCTGAGTTTGGGGTGGGGAGGGTCATTTGAAGACCCCAGAGGAACTCTGACTATTTTATACTGCAAAATGATAGGGGTTTGGGTTGTTCTGGTGTAGAAGGTCACAGTATCAGAGAACATTAGGGATTGGAAGGGACCTCCAAAGATCACCCAGTCCAATCCTCCTGCCACAGTAGGATCCCCTAGATCCAGTCATTAGGTGTTGGAAGGGGCCTCCAAAGACCATCCAGTCCAATCCCCCTGCCACAGCAGGATCCCCAAGATCCAGTTGCACAGGAATACATCCAGGTGGGTTTGAAATGTCTCCAGAGAAGACGACTGCACAACCCCCCTGGGCAGCCAGTGCTCTGGCACCCTTACAATGAAGAAGTTCCATCTCACATTGATGTGGAACCTCCTCTGCTCCAGCTCGCACTTGTTGCCCCTTGTCCTGTCACTGGGTGCCCCTGAGCAGAGCCTGGCTCCATCCTCCTGACATCCACCCTTCCCATATTGATCAACATTCATGGGGTCACCCCTCAGGCTTCTTTTTCCCAGCTCCAGAGCCCCAGCTCCCTCAGCCTTTCCTCAGCAGGGAGATGCTCCCCTCCCTCCACCTTCCCTGTGGCTCTGCACTGGGCTCTCTCCAGCAGCTCTGCATCTTTCTGGAACTGAGAAGCCCAGAACTGAACACAAGATTCCAGCTGTGATCACCCCAGGGCAGAGTAGAGGGGGAGGAAAACACCTCACAACCCACTAGCCTCTCCTTGGTCCTCCTCCCTAATCAGAAGCCGCCATTGAACGTTCACACAGTTTTCTACCACTTTGCCCAGTTTGTTCGGTTGTGAAGGAACTTCTGCCCTCCCCTGCACTAGCAACGTTCCCTCAGCAGCCTGACACAAAGTCTATCGCTTGATGAATTCGCCTTCAGTCCTGCTCCTTTCCTTCTGTGCCTTAATAATTCTGCATTAGGCAGCCATGACAATAGAGACCTTGGGCTGCTGTGGCCATTGCTGCACTCAGAGTCACTGAAGCTCTTCTTTACAACATCTCAAGCCCCAAATGCCATGTTCACCGAGCTGCTATTAAGAGCTATCTAGGTTAAGGCTAACCAGCACTGCCCTAAATTAACCCACTTTCAAATATTAGTTAGGTGATTAGGTGTTTGCACCTCACAGCATCCCAGAACATCAGGGTTTGAAAGGGGCTCAGAAGATCACCCAGTCCAACCTCCCCTGACACAGCAGGATCCCCTAGATCCAGTCATACAGGAACACATCCAGGTGGGTTTGAAACATCTCCAGAGAAGGAGACCCCACAACCCCCCTAGGCAGCCCCTTCCGGGGCTCTGGGACCTTCACTGGGAAGAAGTTCCTTCTCACATTGATATGGAACCGCCTCTGGTCCAGCTCAGAGATGCTGGGCATGGGCAGCTCAACCATCCCAAGACATCAGCACAAACCAATCCCTTTCTTCCCCATCACCCTATCTCCACTCAGGACTAGACACACCTTTTGAATTGTTTTCATCCTCTCACTTCAACTCCCCTCCATAGCACAACCCTGCAGCATCCTGCTTCAGATAACAACCTCCTGTTTCCAGGCCACCACCACCCCACTCTCCCACTGTCAGCACAAGGGCATATGTTCTCCTCAGCATCCCCAGCCGAGCTATTCTGAGCTCTGCTAAGGAAACCTCCCCCCGACTTTACACCCTGCCTGAGCTTCAGCAGCAAACACTAACACTCCACATTCTCTAACCAAACATCATTTCTGATTAAAGTCCCCCCTTTCCCGTTCATAATCTGGCTCGGCAGTGCGATGCACACGGCTCAGCATGAATATGTGCTCGGGAACTCAACTGCTTCAGCAAGTTGGACAGTGATTTCTTGGAAATTAAGCCAGGATTATTTGTTTGGCTGAAGTGGAATAATTCGAAGTGCAGATGAGAGAAGGGCTCTGAAGGACTCTGTGACCCAGCAGGCTAGTAAATATTAGCGACGGAGATCTTGCCTGTGCCTGGTTGTGACTATGTGGTGTCCTCTGACCAAACTCAGAAGAAACACTTTGATTTAAACTACTGAAAATAATTCCACAGCAACGGGCTGCACATGGGTGGAGAAGAGTCATTTCTCTCTCTAAAGGAATAACCTGATGAACTGTGTCCACTTCTGGGCCCCTCAGTTCCAGAAGGACACAGAGCTGCTGGAGAGAGTCCAGCGCAGAGCCACAGAGATGATAAAGGGAGTGGAGCATCTCCCTGATGAGGAAAGGCTGAAGGAGCTGGGTCTCCAGCACTGCAGTACTCCAGTTTGAGTACTGTGTCCAGTTGTGGTGTCTCCACCATAAGAGGGACATAGATCTATTGGAGCGAGTCCGGAGGAGGGCCACAAGGATGATCCAGGGGCCTGGAGCACCTCTGCTGTGAGGACAGGCTGAGGGAGCTGGGTTTGTTCAGCCTAGAGAAGAGAATGCTTCAGAGTGATGTTAGAACTGCCTTCCAATATTTGCAGGGAAGTACAGGAAGGCTGGAGAGGAACTTTTTACAAGAGTGTCCAGTGCTAGGACAAAGGGAAATGGCTTTAAACTAAAGGAGAATAGGTTTAGATTGGAACTTAGGCAGAAACTCTTCAGCACAAGGGTGGTGAGACTCTGGAATAGGTTACCCAGAGCGGTTGTGGATGCTGCCTCCTTGGAGATGTTCAAGGCCGGGTTGGATAAGGCTTTGAGCCACCTGGTCTATTCAAGAGGCATCTCTGCTCATGTTGAGGAGGTTGGATTATATAATATCTGAGGTCCCTTCTGACCTAAGCCATTCTATTCTATGACTCTGCCACGTGTGCTGGTTGTGGATCAAGTTCCATCCATCTTCTGTTCCTCCTCACCATAACAAATATTCCCCAAGATGACATTTGGAGCAACCTGAAGCTGTGATACCTTTCAATTACACTGACGTCCTCTTTGATTTCTCATATTGCACCAGGGCTAATGGTGCAGTCCCTCAGGGCTGTGGAAAGATAATGGGAGCAGGTGTTTGAGCAAGTTCTCAGGGTTAATTCCTGAAATTCAGGTCCTCTCCTTGGAGCTAATTCTGTATGCACCCAAGTATTGCTGTTGAGCAGCACAGACTTATTTCCATGAGTGGAAGTCACATGTACAGGTGAGGCTTGTTGAATATTTTTGGCTGCCGTGTAGTCGTGAAGCAATGTAAATCAAACTCGGCTGTAAGGAATTTCCACTGCTGTTGCAATCTTCTTGCTTCAATAGAAAAGCAGTAAAATAAAAGGTGGGGGAAGTGAGTAACTTGTTATTAAGTTTTATTAGACCTGATCTTGATATCCATGTAATGATATGAATTACTAAAGCCTAATTTAAGTATCTGCTAGGTGCATGAGGCCTGGAAATACGTTTGTTTGTGTTTATGAAGTTAGATTAAATACATTGGGCATAAACTGTTTCCAAAACCAGACTGATTTATCCTGTGTGTGCATTAAGGACGGTTTCTGTGGGTTTGTACTGAGTACTATCAAAGCTTTGGCTGAAGTCTGCAACATTTATACACAGAATCACCAAATTGTAGAGGCTGGAAAAGACCTCTGAGCGCATTCAACCCAGACCATGACCTGATATCACCACAACTTTGACCAGAGCACTAAGTGCCATGTCCAGGCTGTCCTTAAACACCTCCAGGGATAGGGACTCCACCACTGCCCTGGGCAGTCCAGTCCCTCACCCTTTCTATGAGGAAGAGCTTCCTAATATCCAATCTAACCCTCCCCTGGCAGCTTCAGGCCCTGTCCTCTCATCCTAGTGCTGGTTGCCTGGGAGAAGAGCCTGACCCCCACCTGACTACAACTTCCCTTCTGGGAGTTGTAGAGAGGGAGAAGGTTCCCCCCTGAGTCTCCTCCAGGCTAAACACCCTCATCAGCCTTTCCCTCCAGTCCCTTCCCCAGCCTCATTGCTCCTCTGGACCCACTCCAGCCCCTCAATCTCTTTCTTGAAGTGA
>JAOXOE010033135.1:0-10444 GCA_028565055.1 Phoeniculus purpureus
CTGTGGTAGGGGTTGGACTTGATGATCTATTAGGTCCCTTCCAACCCTGGTAATACTGTGATACTGTGATACTATGAAAATTATTCCAAATAGCAGTCATCTACTGTCTAGCACATCTTAAGGAGATAGATGGTAAGGACATTCGTGAGTGATAGAACAAGATCCAAAAAAAAAGAGCATTTTAAGGTCAGAATTGGTTTAATTTTGTTGTTACTTAATAGTTGGTCCCAATGCTCTCTGTGATAAGATCTGGTTCTTTTGTACAGGAATCCTTCCTCATTCAAGGAGAGCACTCGAAACCACTTGTGATGAGAGAGATGCTTTGCAGCCTTTGGGATCTTACACAGACTGTAATTAATTGCAGTGATACGGTGCAAAGATCCACACACAAATCTTACCACATGCAAAGATTTTGCTTTTCTTCTTTTGACATAGATCCCTGCAAGTCAACGCTTAGATATAAAGTTGAAGCAAAGATAACAGCAGTGACTGAAAATGCAAATTGGAATAGTATTGTGGTTGGTTGAGAGACCCTGCTCCAAGAGGAACATGCATGTTTCTGGAGGAGAATTTTTACAGTCCTGCTTTAGAACACTTGCAGGCATGGGTTTGCTTCTGAGTAGTTCTGCCTCTCACGTCCTGGGCTTTCAATTCCGTTATTGAGAACAAGCGGCTGGGTGAAATCTGGTTATTCATCTACCCCAGCATTTCTGAGCATGACATTTATTAAATAAGGCAAAACCCAAATGTAAAAATTAGGGCCTTGAGAGAGTGTAAATAGAGATACAAAGAGACTTTTGAACTCACTGAAATTCCTGAAATGACTCTGATAAGAGGCAAACCATTAGGGAGCAGAACTGCAGTAGAATGAGGTTTTATAGCACAGCCAAGGAAAACACTACAAAACCACCCCTACAGATTCTTAAACAAAGCACAGTTCAATGAGTTAATTAATTTCTAATACTTAAAAGAAATTAAATTAATAGATGTGCTTTGCCTATCTTGTACAGACACACAGCAACTGTGTGACGATATTAACTCAGTCCAAAGGTGGGGGGTTTTTACAGGAGTTCTTAGTATGCATTGACAAGACTGACCACTGGAAGAATCACTGAACCAGTAAAGAGAGTTCCACACTGAAAACAGAATTAAGAAAGAATTAATTCTATTATCAGAACATATTTGGCTGAGGAACAGGCTTTATGTGGTGTTGAAAACATAAACATTGTAGGAGAACTGCTAAGAGTGGCACTTCACCTAATGATGTGTTTGTTGTTGTATACCAAACACACTGCAAAGTTTCCCTGTTTTTCATAACACAGGACTGTGTGGGTGGTTAAAATAGAGCTGCTGGCTTCACAACCTGCACAGACTTTCACCTTTAAGCAGTCAGCTTTATGCTGTTGTTCTGTGCCATGGCAACCAATGGCAAGGCTGCAGCTGGTTTTGGTTAGCTGCATCTGGGTTTTTTTGTCATGAGCTGGCTTCAACTCTTTGAGAAAGGCCATGATGTGTGAAACTAAGGCTGTGCACAAGCTGGGAAAGCACACACTGAGGGACAGGAATGTTGTCTATATACTCTTCACTGGCTGGAAAGAGTTAAGTAATACAAAGGTTTAAAATGTGGTCTGGAGAGTTTTGGGGTTACAGGCAGGGTAACTCTCCATGATTTGTGGAGTCACACAGCTGTCTCCTCTCTCTGCATGGGTAAGTAGAGCTGGAGAATGAAATTGTGGGTTTTAATCATTAAGTAGAAAGCACTATGAATTGGATTTAATTACTGTATGCATTTGAGTAGATTTTAATACACTTATGACTCAAAACATTACTGGAACTGAATTGCATGCTTTCTTATGTGTAAAGTAATAGCTAGCAAGTTTATTTCTCATTTTGAATGACTGGACAGGACAGACAAGCTGCTTACTCTAGGATGTGCTGTCACTATTCCAACCAGTTGTTTTTTAAGAGTTACTGATAAACAGGCTGTTCTTGTCTATTGTGTCCAAGTGCATAGCTTGCCAATGGCCAGGAGAGTGGCGCACAGTGAACAGCACGTGGCTTCTTTGTACATCAGGAAATAAGAAAAAGGTAGAAGGAGCTTAGCAGGTCATAGAGTCCATCTCTACTTTAGGGTAAATGGTATTTAGAGTGTTTGGGCTTTTTCTATAGGACTTTTCCTAACTTCACTAGTTCAGCTTATTTAAATGTACATATTTTTTTCCAAAAAGTAACCTTTATGTATTTTTCCATCCTTAAATTTGTGGAAAGATTAAATCTAACATGCAGTTCTAATTGGAGGCTTTGTTAGTCAAAACACTTGCCTGATGTATAAGGATAGAAGTACAGGGCTTTATTTGGCTATTTTGTATGATATTTTTTAAAGCAAACAGGAGTGAGAACAGTCTACTTCTGTAGAATGAGGAGGAAAAAGAGTCAGAGCTTTCCAAGACCCAAAGCCTTGGCTCCTTGTTCAGCTCTGATTGATTCACCTCACACTACTGTAGAGATGTGATTCAGCTGTAGAGCTGACAAACACTGAATTTACTTTAACATTCCTGCTGCTGCTTTTGACTGACTGTCTAGAAAGAGTACTTGTGGTGCCCAGTATGCCTGTGTCTAGCATCTGAGTATCATCTTAAAGCCAAGTTTGATCTCAACATGCAGATGTAACATTTAATTAAGTTATGGTTTCAGTTGTAACTGACCTCCAAACATTAATTAAAACAGATCAGAAGTTCGTTATCAGACCAGTGATAACTAAAAGTGAAACCACCACCACCTGTTAGTCATGCTGCTGGTAAAAAAAAAAGCCTCTCTCAGAGCGATGCTTTATGTGCTATCAGGTCACTGGCAAACACCCTTTTATGAGCCTGACTGCATCCACGTGCAAGTTAATTGGTTTGCAGGTAAACTCTCTGTATTTGCCTTTGTGTGTTCATTTTCCACGTTTTTGCTAGTACATGTAGGAACTAATTTTTCAAGCAACTTTTAATGATTATTGTAATTTCTGACCTGAGCAGAATTACCATCAGTTAGTGAAGAGAAAATGTTTTCATTTTATGACAGTGTTCTTAGTTCTGTTGTAATTAGGCTGAGTGTTTCTTTTTCCCCTGTAACCTTGCACTGATTTGTCTATTGAGTGACTTTTCCTATGATTTTCTTAATTTTCTTGAAATTCCTAATGTTTTCACTTTTAAACATTCAACAGATGTTTAGTTTTCAAACAAAATTCAGTTTTCATAGGGGGAACAGAATGTTTGGTTTTCATATCAACTTCCTGTCCAGAGAAGTGGCTTTCTGGGAACCAAAAATGAATTCAGACGACTACGGTGTGCTTTCGTGACACTTCTCACAAATGGAGCTGAATCACCTGCTTAGTCACGCATCAGGTTAGTGTTCTTAAATTAGACGCATATCTCTATGAAACTAAAGTTGCAGATTCAATGAGTAGGAAACTAAAAGCTCATTTCTTCTACTGATGGAAAAACAATGACTTTTGTTTTGTTGGTTTGTTCGTTCTCACCACCACTGCATAAAGATAAACTTAATCAAGACGTTAATTCATAACATTGCTGTCTATAAAATGTTCTAGGGTTTTGGTTGAGAGAAAAGGGATGGGATGGGTGAGAGGCACGTGCACAAGGATGAATCATTGACTACCAAAGCTTATTCTGGGCCAGTAGTCTGGTAGCAACACACAGAGACCCCCCCCAAACTACCCTCTACAGCAATAGTAACTTTCCCATGAACAGCAAAATCTTTCATATTAATGTATAGAATTATACAAATCAGCTGCCTCTTTTTTGAAGAACTAATATAGCCTGGTCTGCCAGAATAGACTGAAAAGACTCCCAAGGCAATAACAAAGATTTCTGGAATTATATTATGAATGATCTAGGACTTCAAATTGTGTCTTCTCTGTTCCCTGACTATGCTTCAAGCCACAACTGCATTAAAGATGCAACAGGGAGACGCAGCGGACTTCAGTGAATTCTGTAGGGAAACTGAATATGGAACAGAGTTGTCATATACAGCAATTTAATTGGATGCCTCCAAACTTATCAGACAGGAGATACTCCTTCACATAACACTTAACTTGCATATGGAAAGCATTGCCATGGGAAGCCTTAGAAGCCAGATTTCTAAATAATTTCAAAGCAAGAGATTAGACACGTTAGTGGGGGATAGATCAGAAACTATGAAATACAGTAGTACAGGTACCATCTCCAGTTACAGTGGTCCCTAAAGTTTGTCAGCTGAGACATCATCCGAAATAAAGGACCACTTTATTGATCCATCTTCTGATTTTCCCATAACAGATGTTATGTAGAGACATAACTATTTAGAACTTTTGTGACACAATTCTTTTGCTCTTATTTGATATATAAAGTTGATATATTTTCATGCTGTTCCATGCAATTCATGTTTGTAACATTGAGAAAGGAAAATCCTATTTCAGTGATACCATAAAATACATTCAAAGAGACACTCTGAGGCAGGTAAGTGAATATTTGGCATCTGTGTGAAGCAATACTTTAGATGCTCAATTACACCTGAAATCAAGCTATAAATACATTTATTTCAGTGTTATACCAAGAGTTAAGAGATATTCCAAATGTTGGTGTATGTAGGATGGAATTTTATGGGACTGACCCAACCTGTTATGTCTGTTAGCTCTGTCGTGGAGTTCACTTTTCTGTATTGTATAGCTGAATAATGTTATGCTAGCAATAGCTGCTGTTAAGAATTTCAATTGTCTTTTTTGGTCATCTCGCTGCTTTGACTCAGAAGCTCAGAGGTTCGGTCGTTTCCTGTCTCCCCAGCAGCTTTGGAGTCTGGTTAACTTTTCCAAAGCCACTTAAAGGCAGGAAGGGCTGTTTCCATGGCAGTAAATATGGCAAATTTGTGCTTGTCTTGCATTTAATTTTATGAGATAGTGTATTTGAATTAGAGATAAGGCATCAGGACATGTATTTGATCCGTAATGCAATGGTCTAGGTGATCCTGCTACGGCAGGGGGATTGGACTAGATGATATTTCGAGGTCCCTTCCAATCTCTAAGGTTCTGTGAACTGGGGCTTTCAATTTTGAGAACCTGACCTGACGTTTTGCATTTTACTATTTAAACATAAAACTTCTTAATTGCTTCAGAATTTTACAACGTTTTTATACAAAGTTTAATGTTGACCAACAGGAAAACTGCAATTAACTTGGGAAGTATTAACTGAGGCAAAGCAGAGCTCAGTATTTTTCTTTAAAGTCACTAGGTCTCTGAGTCCATGACTAGTGAAACAAGAGATCAGTGAATATACTGACTGGAATTACAGAATCAATTGCAGATTTATTGAGGCTGGAAAAGACCACTAGGATCATGAAGTCCAGCCCATGACCTAACATCCTGGTTCTGATTAATTCCAGTAATCACAAGAGAAGCTGAGATTCTACCTGCTTATGTGATTTTGTTTTATTAAGTACAAATTTTTGAGTTTGAAACTGTGGGGCGGAAAAATGCAGCAGAAGGAAGAAGAAAAGGAATATTTTTCCCAACTTTGCACATGTCCAAACAGTGAAAGCTTCTTCTAGCTGCAACACAGACAAGTGTCTTAATTTTTATTTCTAGTTACAATTGCAATGGTAATAACATCAGCAAAACGTAAAGAACGTGAATTGGCGTGAACACTTGCAAAATAATTTGAACTACAAAGAAGCTGCTCTGTCACCTGCCAGTCACGGTGCGAGTCTAGCTCGTAATGCTGTACCGCATTCATTCCCGCTCGCTGTGTCTCTTGTTTTAATTGCTGTCTTTGTTCTGTCTCAGCATTTGGCTGTCACATCTCTAAGAAAAATATCCAACTGTTTTGCCACTAGTTCTCAGAAATAAATTGCTCTCAGCATATGGAGGTTTTCACAGACAATATGCTTTCAGTTTTCTGTACTTTGGATTTCTCCGTGGAAGATTGGTAAAACTGCTGTGAGGTGAACTAAAAACCCCGTTGTCCGTATAAACAGAGCTGTAGAGTAGCTTGTTAAGGAGATGGATTTATGGCACAGCATCCTTCAACTGAACTTTCTGTAGTTAAGCAGCAGAGAACTGACAGGAAATATTTGATAATGAAGAGATGCCATTAGTGAAGCTAGATGTCATAGTTGTGCCATATAACAGTCTTTAATAGCTGTTCACCATTTCTTGATCAGTGCATGGACTAATGACCAAATGAGGAGAATACCCAAGGATTTGTGATAGTAAAGTCTGTTAAGCCCTGCTCAATATGTTTGTTTGTTACCCTGGCCATCTTAAATGTGACTTCATCAGTTCTTTTGCTTTCTTTTATTCTTTCTACCCACGGGCAGTGAAGGTCATATCTTTATGGAAAGGCCATGTCTTAGAGAGTCCTCCTGCTTATGTGTCTTCCCGCTGCTGACTGACTGGTCAGAGGCAGAGTATGGCTGTGAGTTTGTTTTAGTGGTAGCCATTACTTTTAGAAATTCAGAAATGTAGTGTGATTTCTTTCTCATGAAAACATCCCACCAACAGCTGCCAAAGGTATAGCGATCGTAACCTATTATCTCCTATAGTTCCAAAACCAAATGCCAAGGGGAAAATGTAGGTGCGAGAGAAGCATCTCTGCTTCCAGCACGCTCAATAGAATGTCTCGAGTGATTTGCTGCCTAAATTGCATCCCAAGTCAGAGGTAATGATTCTGTGCTAACAACCTTGGACAGCTATTTCCATAAAGAGGTTCAACTGGATCTTGAATTCACAAAAATATTTTGCATCCAAGTATCCTTTAAAGTTCCAGTGTAACATCCTGTAAAGAAATCTGTTCCTCTTGTTGAGACCCTCTCGTGCATTGCCTTCACCCAATGCGCTTTAGTACCTGTGTTAGACGTGACAGGACGTTTTTGCTGTCTGTTACTCTGTAGATTCAGTGTGCTTGAACGCTTTTCATTTCAGCTGCTGCTTATGTGAAAAAAGATTTAACAGGGGAAACCAGAAATAGTTCCCATGTTAACACCTTTCCCTGTTTAGGCTCACTTTGCAGTGTAATCACTAATCTATTTCCACCAAAGTAATTAAAAATATTTAGTATTAATTGCTTTGATTTTTAACGACTTCTGCTATTACTTTACAGTGTGACACGGGGGGTTGCCTGAAAAGCATCAGTAGGAGTATCATCACTCCTCCTCCAAGACGATAGGGCTTTCTCCATAAACATCTAACAACACTTTGGTTGATGGTTTTCTAGCATTGTTTTGTTATTTATTTCTACCTGTAGTTTTGTTTATTTTCAAATACTATTTTCTAGCAATAATGTTCCCAGAGCACAAATCTGAGCAAGCTTGAGTCCAGCTTTCTGCTGAGTTTTAACTACGACACTTTGCAATTCTAAACATACATGAACTTTTTATACTGTGGGCTTTAGATGTTTATTTTAAGTAGTCACATGAAATATCATCTTCATTTTTAATAAGCCAGAAAGAGAATAGCCTGGAAAACAGATGTAGTTTTTAAAACTCTCTGCAAGAGAAAAGCTCTGTCTTGAACAGTAAGTCTGACATTTCAAAGATCACTGTGACATTTTTCAGTATATAAGTAAAGGGCCATAATTTGCTGCTCTTGTTGCTTTTTCACTCAGCCCTATTAGTTTCAAAAGAGGCATTTCTTTTCTGTCTTCTTAATTAAAAAATGGCTGAAAATTATGATAAAATGGAGATGCAGGCAGATTTATTAACTGAAGAAGGTACATTTCTTGTTACTTTTCACAGTGTTCAGTGAATACCTTCACCTTTGTCTACAAATGCCCCAGCAGAAGCCTCACATAAGCTCAGCTTGACTACTGAGTCAGAGACAAACCAGATTTCTCTGGATCTCATCTGAAAAGAGCTCTCTGATGCTTAAAGTAAAATAGATAAAAATAATAACCACACTTCACATTAAACCCCTTATGCTTCTGTGTTTACATCAGTCCATATGTAGGAGGGAGCAGAAAGCTTGCTGAGAAGGGACTAATTTCCTGTGTTTTTCTGTGCCGCGGTTCTGATACCCTTTTCTGACATTTTTTGTTCCAATCCATATGAAAGTCAATATCTGATTAGAAATGTTATGTGAAGGTTAAAATATGAAAGAGAGAGAGAGCTCTTTGATTAAGGAGTGCTTAGATATTAAATTCTTCAGATGCAGAACTGAGTTTTACAAGAATCCCTCAAGGAGAACTCATTGTGGCATGAAGTGAAGACGAAGCCAGTTGTGGCACAAGTGAAAAGGTGTTTTCTAATAGCAGGGTCTGACAGGATGACTGACAGTGTTATGAAGTGCCTTGCAACCTTCAGGGAATCACTGCATGGACTGTGTTTTCCATCAGCAGCTGTAAAGAACGCGGCTAGTCAGGTGGAGGGGCAGTATTTTTGTGCTGGAACTGAATCACTCTATAAAATGGCTGCAGGGAACATGGGGCGTAATGGCATGGCTGTGTTATGGAAGAGCATCTAGCAGAGCAAGATCACCCTCACCCAAAAGCTTTTGCAGCACAAAACCAATCAAGTTAAAAGAGTAATATTTCAGCCTTCAGTACCCTGTGTCTGCTCTCTTTCTTGTTCCAGAGAAGATTTATGACTGATTTCAGCCTCCTCACTTAGTCATTCTCATGAAATATATTGTAAGCCTCATCTCCCACAGCATAAGTCAGAAGAAACTCTTTGTCAGCAGAGCTGTACAAATGGTGAGCTTAGGTGAAAGATAAGTTGACTATCGCTGAATTTTCTAGTTGAAACCTGACGTTGCTCTTATTTGTCTGAATTTGTTCAGTGACTGGGAAGCAGACTCAGAAGGAAGGTGCTGGTTCCTGTGATGTTTCTCTAGCAAGCACACAGGCATCACCCCATTATTAAAAGGAACGATTCTGCACAAGTCACATCCAACAGTAAGTAGATACATGCTAAGCATGAATTGGAAGGGGCAAAACCTACTTGGAGTGTCAGGAAGAAGGCTGAGTATGAAAAGGACCATGTTCAATGTTAGTTTTATTAAGGAGCTTAAGACTGTTACTTCAACAGCTACTTGAGGTGAATGAACTCCCTCATAAGTCTGACCTGTAGGAGAGCAGGAGTCTCACCATGGTGTGTTAAATGCACCATGTTAAATTTGGTTCTCAGATTAGTTTATCTGAATTTTCTTGTCGAATTGCAATCAGACTGAAAAGACGTATGATGTGAAGAACACATATCTTGAGCCACCCATAGCCTGAGCTTTTCAAGCATAGAGTGCATGGAGACGATGTGTGGCGTGGGTTTTGGAGGTTTTACTTAAGGAAGGAACTCTTGGCAGTCAGGTAAGAACTGTTCAATTGAGAAAAACGATCTGTTCTTCAGAGTTCAGTGTTGTTTTGGCCTCGCCAGTTCCAATATACACATTATTTGACTGTGTATGCCATGTATTTCTACTTAGCAAAGGCCTGCTTTGAAGACCTGTTTCACTTCTTGCCAGGAGCTCGAGATGGTCTGACAGGACTCAACCAAAACCAGTTTGATCTAAATTTGCCTGAATCAAACTTTGGTCTCATGCATCGTTTTGTTGCCTTTGCTGATCAAAGCAGTATATTTGGACTGTTAATTTAATATTACTGGTTGCTGAGGTGTAAGGTGGGTTTGTGTTCCTTTCTTTTAAGGACAGTGCCTTTCTTACAGAAGCTGTTGAAAAACTATAGGAAAACAACGAGCCATTCTAATATAAATAGGCGGGATGATAGATTCCCTTTTCAAAAAGGAACTTTGAAACTATTGGCAACACAGACCCAGCAACTGATAAGGTCATTACCTTATCAGTTGTATTTGCTATTTAAAAGAAAACATTAATTTGGTAGAATCTACTCAAATGATAATGAATTAAAGATAGGCTACGACAGCTGCTCAATGTTCCTGTGGCAGTTTTAATGTCAGGATTTCAAAGTGGAGTGCCATCCTCTGTGAACCTGTCAGCACTAACAGCAATGTGTGTTTATTTTTCCAAATGTGCACGTACAGATTTTAACAGACTAAAGTACATAATCAGAACAGAGAAAATTCTATCATTATTTGTCTAAAAATCTCTCAGTAGCTCGTTATCCTATTTTGATACTTCATCTAGCTCCAAAGTACATTTTAGGTGGGAGAAGTTTGGTGCACTGTGCTGTGGAATCTCTGCAATGGTACATAATGACATTCAGAATGGGGGTGGTCAGCAGATTGAGAGAAGTTCTCCTCCCCCTCTACTCTGTGCTGGTGAGGCCACATCTGGAATGTTGTGTCCAGTTCTGGGCCCCTCTGTTCAAGAAAGACACAGAACTGCTGGAGAGAGTCCAGCATAGAGCAACAAGGATGATGAAGAGAGTGTAACATCTCCCTGATGAGGAGAGGCTGAGGGAGCTGGGTCTCTTGAGCTTGGAAAAAAGGAGACTGCTCCTTTTTT
>JAOXOE010033136.1:0-10443 GCA_028565055.1 Phoeniculus purpureus
AGTGAGGGTGACAGAGCACTGGAACAGGCTGCCCAGGGGGGTTGTGGAGTCTCCTTCTGTGGAGATGTTTAAAACCCACCTGGATATGTTCCTGTGCAGTTTGGTCTAGGTGATCCTGCTCTGTCAGGGGGATTGGCTGGATGATCTTTCGAGGTCCCTTCCAATCCCTAATATTCTGTGCTTTTGTGGTTCTATGATCATGATAGAAGAGGAATTACAGTCATCTCTGAAAACACAGTTTTTCTGTACTGAAGAGCATTTCCTTTGTATCTATTGCCAAAAAAGCAGAGTCCCTTCTGATGTTCTTAAAAGCCTTCAGGCTCTCTGCTCTTCCCCCAGACTGCATTCTGGGGACAAAAACAGGTGTTATCCCACCAAAATGATCATTTTGGTGGCCAGTCTATTGAAGCAGAGAGGAACTCTGATGAGCCAACGTGTTGTCTTCCTAAGTATCTTGTGCAGATTTATGCTGTGATGTGATTCTTATGCAATTCTCCTTACAATATTTTGGGGGTCAATTTCTGCCTCTCAAAGCACAAAACATACTCATGGCAGAAGGTTGACAGTGGTAGTTCCCAAAGACAACAAGGCAAGTTCATAATACCTTTTCTGTTATTCTGTCACATTCTCTTCCTCAAGAGAACGATGTTTTACAAACATGTTCTTTAATTGTTATTTAAATGCCTTTGCTTTTATGGTTGGAGTTGAGAGACTACTGTTGAAGGAACCACATTTTCAGCTAGGACTTACACAAGTTTGCAATGTAAGTTATAGCTTTGCAAAGATCAAATTTACAATAACTAAGTTTAACAATTAAGTCAAATTTACAAGTCATCAAAATTGCAAAGATCTGATTTTTAATGTGCTGTTTTCCTGCCTAGGCAAAATGGAAGCTTTGAAGGGAGTCAATGCCATTACAAAAAGATTCCACATGCTAATAGAGGTTCTGCTTAGCCTTTCTATTGACTGGCCTCAAAGCAACGTAGCAGAGGAAGAATTTCATCTTCATCCTGAATACTTTGCACAAATTAAGCTGATTTTTCTAGGTGTCTGCTGAGCTAATACAAAGATTCACATCAGATAAAGAAAATATCCTGCCTGTCCTTAAGTAGTTCAATGCTTCATCTTATCTTGTTGGCATTTTGTTCCGTTGCAGCGCTACCTGGGATCAAACATGGAAGTTTCCTCTAGTGTAAAATAAAAATCTTCCTTTAAGTTTTGCAATGTCTGTTATAGAATTAAAGCAGCAATATTAAGCAGTCTGCTCCTGGAAAAGCAATGCCAGTAGAAATAAGAACTGCAGAAGAATACAAAGCAGAGGAAAATACCAATTGCCACACACAGACACCAGCTCAGAGTAAGTTACCCTGTAGCCTGCACTGCTCAACATCTGCTCTCAGGGACCAATTGTGCAAAGCAAGAGCTCATGTTATTAGGAGCTGTGCTCACAAACGGTAGGAGAATGGTAATTCTTTTCAGAAGGATGGACGTCTCTAAACAATACCAGGTAAGATGAGTAAAGTACATTTGTCATTTGTCCTTCTTCCTGATTTAGCACGTGACCGATCGCTGTCTGGATTCTGACCAAGACGGTGCGCTTGCGGGTGTACGGTGAGCTGCTTAGCATCATCTACCTCACATGACAGCCAGCAGCACTTCAAGTCTTCTGACCTACCTCAGTGTGAGGTCTCCCTTTGGACTCCAGAAAGTGGAGAAGTCAGATACAGTGTGACATAAAGGGTAACTGTGGCATCAGCTAGGAAAGCAGCCAAAAGAGCTGCTGATAGTTATTTCTGTCATGTCTGCATTTTCTCACTGCAATAAGGAAGGGTAAGTCCCTTACTGGCTCAGCATCAGAAAGGGGCTGACAGGCTAAGCTCAGGAGACTATGGGGAGCCCAGCTGATATAGAAGGTTTTGGAGGAAAATAAAAGCAGCAAGATAACATATGCAGAAGAGAATAAGAGGATGATAAGAATTTAGAACGTTTTTCTTTTCCCCAGCATCATTTCAGTTTGCCTCAGGTACCCTGGTAATCATCTTGGTTCATACCTCACCTGATTTCCATAATTCCCACTTTTAGGGCTGTAGTGATCTGTCCACTCTGCAGTTGTTCTCGCTGTCTGGAACTTGTGGCTAACAATACTCTGCAGTTCATGCACAGTAAATGCTTATCCAAATCATGAACGTTTATGGAAATAGAGGATGATGACTCCTGACTTTGCCTTTCGTAAATCATCAAAACTAGCCTGCTGTGATAGGATGCTTCTGGGAGCATAGAAAGTTAATTATAATACAATAGCAAATGAATAATAATGTGATAGCAAATTATTTAGAAGGCAAGTCTGGAAGAGTGATAAATGGTGTGAGAAATGCCCCAGAAAGCGACCTAACAATGCTGTAGTTGTGGGCAACTCATAGTCAGACCTTTCTGGTACTGCACTGGTACGTAGGTGTGCTCCTTGCTTTGTCGTACTTGCCTTGTGCCGTGTTGGCTTCTCTGTTCAATACAATTAGAAACTCTTCGTTCTATATAAAATTTTCTCTTACTAAGAAATGCAGAGTAAATAAAATCAACCTCATGAGTCAAAACTGATTTGATTTTTTAGGAACGTGTGTTAGAGTGTTTGTGGCCTCAAGGAATGAATTAGGCTGCTCTACGTTGTATAATAAAATAGTAAGAATTTACTAATTTAATATAGTAAACAAAGCAAGTGCTACTTTCTCCTTTTTTTCTTATGGCATGAGATTTTTCATATTAACTATGACTTTATTTTAAGTTGTAAGTTTGAAACTTTCAACTTTCCAACAGAAAACTTGACAGTCCTACTTTTCCATCACATACACAGAGACATTTCAAATCAGCTTACGTTGGGAGCTTCAAAGTCTTCTAATATGCACAGTTTAGGTTAGTGGAGTTTCTTTCATGTGTTTTCTCAGGTGGGCTCACATTTTTATATTTCAGAATGTCAAAGCAACTAGGCTGTGCTCACACTGCACGCTCCAGCTGTCAAACTAATGTCAAGTCCTAATTATGAGATTTTTTTTTAGTTGATCCCATGCGACTGCATTTTCAAACCAGAAGGTGAGAGGTTACTGAAGTTCAGTGAGTCATTTTCTGATGGTCAGAAAAGAGCAACACAAATGGTCATTGTTGGAATGCAATCTGAATATAAAGTCTTTTTCTGTCATCAAGCATTCAGTGTGTGTGCTGTGTACTCTGGAGAATCACACTTATTTCAAAAAATCAAAGAATCCTATTTGCATAATGTATTCTGTTTTGCATAACTTCCTGTATGATTTATGCTCATATTTTAGAGAAGATTACTTATATATATATATATATATATGAAAATGTTATTAGAAGGGTTTAGAATCATTCTACTTCTGCATTAGTAAAAGCTTCCTGTAGTGCTCGAATGCTGTTACTCTACTGATAGGCAAATATACATTGTTCTGCACTATATATTCTTAAGAAGAATCCATGGTATGCTGAGGCTTTGCACCTTAGGTCTGGCTTCCAAGAGGAGCTGGCTAAGCCTCTTCATGTGCATGGGAAATGGGCATAAATTACAACACAAAAGATTCAGTTGGAACGTAAGGATAAAGTCTTTTACAATGAGGGTAATGGAGCTCTGGGACAGGCTGCCCAGAGAGGTTGTGGAGTCTTCATCTCTGGAGTCATTCAAAGCCCACCTGGACAAGTTTCTGTGCAGTGTTTCTCTACATGATCCTGCCCTAGCAGTGGGATTGGGCTAGATGCTCTCCAGACATCCCTTTCAGCTCCTACCATTCTCTGAGTCCATAGTTCTGTGGTTCTATGAAGTAAGGTCAGGTACTCGAATATGGCAGATAATGGGTTGATATATTTTGCCCTGTTGCAGAGGATATAGGTAACAGATGAAGCATCTGGAACAGCCCTGTTCTCAGTGAACAGTACGAGAACACCATCATGTGTTTCCTCCAAACCCTCCCTGGTAATGGGTGTTGCTGTTTAGTGTTAATTGTGTACACCCACTACGTTTGTCTCAGTCACAGTGTGAGTCTCCACCTTTGAAGCTGACTGAAACCCAAACCAACTCATTAATCCACTTGGATTTTTGTACTGTTTAACATCTCTTGAAATAGTCTGCTGTAGAGTGTGTTCTTCCTGCCAGGGCTGACCTTCCTTACCGATACCTTCCCTGTAGTGCTTCATGTCTTCCTCCCAGGAGCCACCAGCTGTTTCTCATTTACTTCCTGGAGAGAGTCAAAATGGCTTTTAATCATCTCTGCAACGGTTTCCAAAGGCGGTTCTCTCTGTGGGCTTACAGGGAAGCACATCAGGCAAAGCTGTCGTGTCCCTGGAGTTTCTTCGTGCGGAAATGTTCATTAATGATAGCAACGCATGAAAAACCTAACACTGTCCTTTTTTCTCATATACAAAGGACAAACAAGATTATCAAATAGGTAAATATGATGCAGAACAAAAGAAAACTCAGTGAGACAGTAGCTGTGTCTCTCAAACATGCCTCCTCTCCTTGTGTTTTAATTCCTGCTGTGATGTTACAACCCAGGACACCGGTACCCTGCCGTGTGCAAAGGTCCCTGCTCCCAGCCACGTTGTCCTGCAGCCACGTTCCCTAGTTCGGAAGTGCATAACAGGGCACCTTTACATTTCAAAAATCATCCAGGCCTGTGTGACTCTCACCAGCACAAACACAGGTCTACTTGGCATTCTGCAAACAAGGTGGTCTGGGAACAGTGAGCTGAATGCAAAACTGGTGATATCAAATGCATCAACCTAAGAAGGAACTTCTTCACAGTGAGGATGATGGAGCACTGGAACAGGCTGCCCAGGGAGGTTGTGGAGTCTCCTTCTCTGGAGAGGTTTAAAACCCATCTGGATATTTTCCTGTGTGACTTGGTGGTTAGCAGATCAAGAGAGATTCTCTTCTCTCTCTACTCAGCCCTGGGGAGACCACATCGGTAATACTGTGTCCAGTTCTGGGCCTCTCAGTTCCAGAAGGATGCAGAACTGCTGGAGAGAGTCCAGTACACAGAGCCATGACGATGATGAAGGGTGTAGAACATCTCCCTTATGAGGAAGGGCTGAGGGAGCTGGGTCTCCTGAGCTTGGAGAAAAGGAGGCTGAGGAGTGACCTCATTCGTGTTTATAAAGATCTGAAGGGTGAGAGTCAGGAGGATGGAGCCAGGCTCATCTTAATGTCATCTAGTGATAGGACAAGGGGCAATGGGTGTAAGCAGGAATATAGGAGGTTCCACATAAATATGAGAAGAAACTTCTTCCCAGTGAGGGTGACAGAGCACTGGAAGGGGCTGCCCAGCGGTGCTGTGGAGTCTCCTTCTCTGGAGATGTTTAAAACCCTCCTGGACATTTTCCTGTGCAACTTGGTCTAGGTGATTCTGCTGGGACAAGGTTATTGGACTAGAGGATCTTTTCAAGGTCACTTCCAATCCCTAATGCTCTGTGATCTGAAAGGTCTTTTCCAACCTGAACAATTCTAAGCCAAATGACATCTACAAGTCTGAAAATCAGGCAGGTGCTTTTGACTAGAAGCAATCAATTTAGTCTGCTCATTAAAAAGTCTGTTTTTCTTAATGACTGTCTAAGATAAATTCAAAATATTTTATAAATCTAAATTTGCTATTTATTTGGAACATATGAGGGTTTTTTCCTTTCCTATATTTCATTACCATTAGTGAGCACTTAGACTATCAGGTAGAGTAGAAATTAAGTTGTTGCCTGATGTATTTTACAGTCATTTTCAACTGTATTTTCTATAGTTTCATTTACAAGTTAAATTCAATTAACACTTCCATTGCCCTACTCTGTGGTTCGTGCTGTTCATTTCCAGCTCTGCACTATGTAGGACTTTGTGTTGCCTGGACAGTGAACGAAGCTGTGGGATGATTTTGATTAAAACAGACTTTCAAATAGATGCATGTTCATAAACCTACACACATGTGCTTGTATTTCCTGGTTTATATTTCTGGAGGGAGACCAGATTACCTTTGTGGCAACCCCATCTCAGTGCTTGCATCTGCATAACTAGTAAACGCCATTAAGATGCTCCCTGATTTGGAGCTTCACCTAGACTTTCTAATATGAGCAGGATTTAGTGCTCCATTTGCATGAAGATGCTTACTTAGAGGAGCACACACTCAATAATTGATTTTTCTTAATGAGATAATTCAGCTGATTGTACTTAAGGTAAGTGGATTTTTTTTTTCCCTGTTGATTCCCGATGGATTAAAAAGCAGACCTGGAGTCTGCTAAGGTTTTTTAAGTTTAAAAAAGACCCTACTTCACTCTTTTCTAAACAGTATTATGGAGTTGTTGAAGTATTGTTTTTCTGTTTAAGTAAATCTCTTTGTTTTAGCTGTTAAGGGAAAAAAAAAACCCAAGAGCAAACGTGAACTATCAATACACTAGGGGAACAGCGAGATGCACTTTGGGTGGAAGAGTTTTCAGTTCTCAAGGTATTACTGTCTGTTATCAAACGCAGTAAGAATGCTTTTTAATAGTTCACGTTCTCATAGTATGGGAAGACTCTACTTCACATTCATTGCACGGTTATGAGAGAGAAAGTGTATGTGCATCGTATTGCTGAAGAAACATTTGTCAGGCAGTCATCTAAAATATTTAGACATCGTCTCTTTTAGAAGCTGACTGAAAGAAGAGTAATTGACTTTTCTTGCCTCCATAGGAAGCAGAATTAGCAATAACGTTTTGCACTACCTATCTCAAAGCAGTGGATGGCTGTGAGGTGGATAATGAAGTGTTCCCCCCTGTTTCACATACTAGTGAATACGTAAGCAGGAGCTCAGCTGCCTGTGGCATATTTTAAAGCATGGTTGTTCAAATTGGGTTGGTTTTTTATGAGCAGTGAAGCAAACTTCTGTAGTTACCACCTACTCTGCTTGTTCCTGTATCTACCACCACAGGGCTTCTGCAGAGCATGAACTTTTCAATGAGCTGTGAATGGACTGTAAAAGAGCACTGCAAGAACCTGGTATGTTATTCCAATAGATGCTTTCGGATTTCACTACGTTCCTTTAGTGTTTTTAAAATACAGTTGAAAAACAAAACCCTGTGAGTACACAGATACAACTGACCTCTACCATGTCAGATTCTTGCTGAGTTCAGTCCTGAGCTGATCAACACAATTCTGAAGTGATGCATCAACAGCCTGTCAAATGCTTGTTTATCTCTAGGAGTGCAATTGCTGCTGATTGTGTGTTAGAGAGCCGCGTTGCTAAGGTTATGTGCACCTCTACTACCTCTGGTCTTGTTGGCTGCAGCAAGCAATTCATCTGATGGTCACTTCACATACCTGATTCACTGCTTTTGTGCACATGGGATAGTGGCCATTCATGATGTGCTGTATTCCCTGTGGTAAAGCTAAAGAGTGGGTGGCTTGAAGTGTTGTTAAATTATTATGCTGCACATCCAGCCTTTGTAGATAAGGGATTTAATATTTCAGATGGCCATAACACTTTAGGTCACTGTGTTTGAAACAAACCAATGAGATTAGGGAAGAGCTGGAAGGAAGATCAGGGGGACAACAGGGCTGTCAGCTTGACCTTGTTGCTCTGGAAGGCCGTGTAACAGATCGTGTTGGGTACCACCACAGGTGACAAGGCATAGTCAGCATAGGTTTATGAAAGCCTGACCTGACCTGATTTTCCTCTACAACAAGGTGACGTGGTCAGCGGGCAAGGGGAGGGTTGTGGATTCTGTTTACCTGGACTTTAGTTAAGCCTTTGGTACTGTTTCCCCCAGCATTCTCCTGGAGAAACTGGCTGCTCATGACTTAGCTAGTTTGACCTAAACTGTGGTGGTGAATGGAGATAAATCCAGTTGGTGGCTGGTCACAAGTGGTATTCCCCACTGGGATCAGTATTGGAAGCACTCTTGTTTACTATTGGTATTGATGATTTGGATGAGAGGAGCAAGTGTATTCTCTGAAAGCCTGCAGGTGACACCAAGTTGGATGTCAGTGTTGGTCAATTCAAGGCTCTACAAGGGAGATCTGGGCAGGCTGGATCAGTGGGTCAAGGCCAATTGTATGAGGTTCAACAAAGCCAAGAGTTAGGTCCTGCACTTTGGACACAACAACCCAGTGTGATGCTACAGACTTAGGCTGGAAAGTTGCCTAGTAGAAAAGGACCTGGGGATGTTGTTTGACAGCCAGCTGAATAGGTGTTGACACTGCAATGATGAGGCCAAGAAAACAACAGCAGCCTGGCTAGTATCAGAAGTAATGTGGCCAGCAGGAGTAGGGAAGTTATTGTCTGCCTGTACTCAGCACTGGTGAGGCGACACCTCAAGTACTGGGGTTGGTTTTTGGCACCTCAATACAAGAAAGACATTGAGGTGCTGGAGTGGGTCCAAGGAAGGGTGACAAGGTTGGTGAAAGGTCTTATGAGGAGCAGCTGAAGGAGCTGGAGCTGTTTAGTCTGAAGAAAAGGAGGCTGAGGGAAGATCTTATTGCTCTGTGCAACTACATGAAAGGAGGCTGTGGTGAGCTGCAGGTTGGTCTCATCTCCTAAGTAATGAGTGAAAGGAAGAGAGGGAATCGCCTCAAGCTGCACCACAGGAGGTTTAGGCTGAACATTAGGAAGACTTTTTTCAGCAAAATGATTGTCAAGCATTGGAACTGGCTGCCCAAGGAATGGTGGAGAAACCATCCCAAGAGGTATTTAAGAGATGGATAAATGTGCTGAGGAACATGGTTTAGTGGTGGACTTGGCAGTGCTGGGTTGATAGTTGGCCTTGATGATCTTAAAAGTCTTTTCAAACCAAATGTGTTCTATAATTCTGTGCTTCTAATTTCTGTGATAATATTGGGGGAAAAAGGAGCAAAAATGCTTCTGGCAACCAAGGTTTAATAGAAATACTTCAGTGTTGTCACTGCTCTGTACCAGTGTTTTTACCAGTTTGGGAACTTCCCATCTTCCCATGTCTGGAAGTGTAAAATAAGCAAGGACAATCAGTCACAGGATCATTGAGGCTGGAAGAGACCTACAAGATCATCCAGTCCAACCCTCAACCTGACCCCATCATGCCCATTAAATGAAAGAAACATAAAAGGTTTTCTTTCATTTATTTGACAACTTAGTTGTTTATTTTCATCCTTCCCCCACTCTTGCCATCCCAATATTTTATTTGGGGAAAGGGATTTTTTTCAATAAAATCATGTATGCAGTTTTTCCAATTCAGAATTGTTAGGCTCAGATGATTGAGCCCCTTTTGTGGTAAAGAATGGTCAGGTCAAATATGAAAGGATCAAATATAAAAGTAAGAATAGCAAATCTTGTCTTTTCGAGAGAGAGAGAGAGTCTTGGCAATAAAACTTTATAAGATGTTGAGTTTTATTCTCAGCTTTTAAAACACTTGCTTTTAAATGTTGTGTTCTTAATGTGGATTTAGTCTTTAGCCAAGTAATGTTGCTGTTATTGTTCCCTGCCACGTATTTATTACATCTTTTCTCCATATCAGTGTATGATGAAGGCAGTTGACTATCCTGTCTCTGATACAGGTCTAACAGTCTGATGCGACACGGATGGAGTTTTATTTCATTTGTCCTATCTCTGAATCAATTTTCTACTAGATTTTCTTTTAAGTGGTGGCTCTGAAATTGAGTTGTCCCTTATTATAATGTATGTAAGAGTTAAGATCTAAGAGAAATTTAAGCTTGTAATTTAAATCCTGATTTAATGGCTCACAAGGAAACTAGAGATCTCACAAATGGAGCTTGAATAATCCAGTGCCACCAACGTGTGTGGGGGGGTAAATGCTCATTTTAATTTTGTTCCACTTCCTCTGGGAAAATTGCAATGGAACATAGGTGATCACTCACAAATCTTCGTCTTTTTATTATTAGCCTAATATATATATATATCTCTAAGTGTATGCATGTATTGTATTGTATTAGTTTAGCTGACAGCTCTGTCTTTGTAAGGTTTAATACACACAGTGCTTTCCTAAATCTAAAAACATTTCTGGTTTTGCTGTGAGCTACTCTTCAGATTGCATGAAAATGACATCTGGTGGAGAAACTGCTTAAATCTAAGTTATTGAATTAAAATCCCTATTTTATGTTACAGTACTTAGGTACAAGAGAGACGCTTGATAGGTTTTCAACAATCAGTAAAGCAGAGATTAAAGCCTTTTGTAGTGAGAGAGGTTCTCCTCCCCCTCTACTCAACCCTGGGGAGACCACATCTGGAATACTGTGTCCAGTTCCAGAAGGATGCAGAATTGCTGGAGAGAGTCTAGAGCACAACCATGAAGATGATGAAGGGTGTAGAACTCCTCCCTTATGAGGGAGCTGGGTCTCTTGAGCTAGGAAAAAAGGAGGCTGAGGGGTGACCTCATTAATGTTTATAAATATGTGAAGGGTGGGTGTCAGGAGGTTGGAGCCAGGCTCTGCTCAGT
>JAOXOE010033137.1:0-10440 GCA_028565055.1 Phoeniculus purpureus
GGTTTGTTAAGTTTGATAGATATTTTTGGGGTTTTAGGTTGTTGATTTGTTGTCTATGGGGATGCATTGCAGGCGTGAGGTCTCACGCAGTGAAATAGACTGCTCAAAAACAAGAAAAACAGAAACAGGGAATTTGGGGAAAGTTTTGTGGAAGGTTAAGCCAGATTAACAAGATTAACAAATCAATATTCTAAATTAGCAATAGGACAGGAACTAAGATTACTTATTTAGTGAACTAGTAAATCTAGCAAAAATGAGCCTGAGAAGAGCCTCAAGTGCCAAATACTTCTTTCCAATGCACATCTTCCTCAGTCTTAAATAAAAGGTCAGTTTAAATCAGACAATTGATGCAATTAATAATCAGAGAAAAAAGGCATTAGCACAATATTAGAGACAAAGGATAAGATCTCAAATTTGATGGAAAAGGAAAGGTCAGGGATTATTTATGAAAACCTCCAACTTAGCCAAGTAGTTTCTAACTTGGTCTTTCTTTTTCCAAGGCTTAATCCATTGTAGTTGCATTTATTGTGGTTGGCATCCGAATATTTTCTGAAAACAATCAATATGAAACCTCAAAGATATCTGCTAGACATAAAAAATTCTGTTCTAGATACCTGCACATCCAGATGTAGCAATATGAGATTTGCTAACAGCTATCTTTAGTCCATGTATGGAAAGACAGGACAAAGCTGAACTGGGGACTTCATGAATAAAAAGGGGAAAAGTGTTAAGATTGTTCAAAAAATGTTAAAAAGTCTAATTATCTTTGGCTCTCTGAGACATGCTGAAGTAAATTAAACAATTTATATGTATTTGCAAGAAAACATCAACTGATATGATGAAAACAGCAAGTTGCATGCATTTGTCTTTCTTTCTAACATGGTAACATCTATTGTAAAGAGGACAGAAGCAACAGTTAAAATATCTGTGATGTAATAAAAGATTTACATTATTTTGCATTCAATTTTCTTCAGGAAGCAAGGAAAAGTTTCTGGATTAATTCACATAGTGGCTATAGACCTGGATAGAATGAAAATAACTGTTATTCACTGTCCAAAGGAAAATATACATGGAACAGGGTTTCTCTGTCATCTCATTGGGATCTATCAGTAATATTCTTTAAAATGACCCAATTAAAATAAACAGAAATAGTATTTAGTGAGTCAAAACTGAATTTAGTAGTATTCTGTGACTAAATGTGAATGTGCCAAGTGACTTTATTCAGTAGATGTGCATACTTTCATAGGGACAAAAGTAGAGAGCAGTTCTCCATTAAAAGATCTATGTCTATAACAGACGACTAAATGGATATGAGTCAAATATCAATCTGTTATTAAATGTGCACGTATATATTTGTGAATACGTACTTAGGAAATGCAGAGAATAATCAGTCAATAGCTGTGGTTGAAATACTGTAGTCATTTTTGTACAGTGTAGCTCAAGAACTTAGCAATCTATTGAGTGTGGAAGAAAAAGATAAGCAGAGATCTATAAGCAATAGTCTGCAAGGAAGGACTGAAAAAACATTACAGTGCTTAGTTTAAAAAGAAGACAAGTGTTAGGGATACAAGAGCTGTTCTCAGATACATAAAGACTATCAAAGGGAATAATTCATAGTGGATGTAAATAAGGAAGAATACAATGGGTTTGATTTGCAAGAAGGCAGACAGGTTAGACATCAGGAGAAGCATTCTAGTCACAGCAATAGTAAACCATGGAATAAATTTCCTGAGAGACACTGTAATTTAAGGTCTTGCAAGACTATACCTTGCTAAAAGTATTTAAGTATAATACATCCTTTTTTGAGGTATGCAGAATATCTTGAAGTCTTGCCAGAAGTTTATTTGAAGATGTTGGCAAACATGAAAAAATGAATAATGATAATATAAGGTATATAATAAACCTCACTGCTAGAGCCATTCTTCTGTAATTTCCACCAGGGTTTCTTTCATAATCTTTGTTACCTATTATTTCACATAAAGCCACTAAGGTGATAAATCCTAAACCAGGTAGCTTGGTAGGCATTTTAAAGAAGAAAAAACAAAACCACAGAACATAAGCAGACAACAAAGTAAGTGGTATTAAGTTTGTCTAGCATTAGATTTCTTATAACCATAGTGTAAATTAAAATCAAATCCACATCAAGTTGGTGTACTTGGGACAAATACAAGCTTGGCTTAGCCTTTATACAGGAAAAGCAAAAGACACACCAGTATAATTCCGAAGAAAGAAGATACTTCTGGGGAGCCAGCTGCCAAGTCAGGTACCTGTGAGCTACATAACAGTGCACAAAGTCTTAAAATAAAAGGAATTGCTTCAATCCTGCCAAACTGGAAAGGAAAATTAGTTGAAATGCAGCTCTAGGAAATACAGTATAAGAGTACGTCTTTTGAAATGGAGAGGCCTTTATTGGAGAGCTCAGTTTGTAAACAGTGTGGAACACCTTGCATTTCTTGGCCCAACATTGGGCAGAAAGACAGGGAGAGCAGGAAAAAGCCACTTGCATCAGAAGGTTGATTTATCCGTCCTGCTTTTCTAACTTGCTAGAAGTCATGACTAAACCCACTGAAGAGCAACATACATTTCCCCTTTCTTTTCTAACTCATAAAGTGCTGCCACTGCCACATTTTGGCTAAGTGTATTAATTTCTCAGTGAACAAAAGAACGTTTTCATCAAATACAGAGCCTGAACTATGTACAGGCTCTGTAAGAATCTGTGCAGTCTAAACTAATCCCTTAAGAAGACCAGACACATGGCTGTCTATCATGCGACCACCTTGCAGGGGGTTTCCAGCTGCAAGATACACAGGTTTTGTTTCCAAAGCTCCAATCAGGACTCTTAGCAAGAGTGGTCTGTGAGATTTCAGGTGCCACAGTGATAAACCAGAAATACAGTTGCTGACTGGACGTGAGTGACCAAAGCAAGTTAAAGCTTTTTAACTCTTAATCAGAACCAATCAGCACTTTTGTCTTGGTTTCAGCATAAGAAGCCGAAAGAGGACACAGCCAGGATAGCTAACACATCCTAGTCGAGGGGATATTTGATACCATAGGCTGTCATAGGCAGTATATGAGCTGGGGAGCTGGCTAGAGATGGAGGATGAATCACTTCCTTCATTGAGCACTGGTTCTGGGTGGTTAGCAATTGCACTGGCCATCTCTTGCTTCCTGTGTTATTGTTAACACTTCTTTCCTGTATGGACAGTTAAACTGTTCTTAGCCCATGAGTTTTCTAACCTTTATCTTTTGAGTCTCCTCATTCCACCAGGGGGGAGGAGTGTGTTGCTTAGTGTTTGGAAAACAAATCAAATATATTATGCTTAATTTGAGAGAATGAAGCATGATAATGCTTTTAATCTGAATTTCTACAATTTTCTGTTACATACAAACATTAAAATAAGATTTATTTCAAATCTTGACACTGGAAGACATTTGAGTCTGGTTCCCATTTAAACTAAAGTCACTCCTGTGACATAATAATGTAGAGGCTTTTGGTGTGTGCAAATATATGCCTAGCTTCTATCAGAAGTAAACATTAAGAAAAAAAATGTGGCTGCAATTTTTAGGTGATGACAAATAAACTAGCAAACTTGAGCATAAACTTACACTAAATTGCCAAAAGGTTGCTGTTGGGCTAAACACATTTTCTTGAAAAAAGGAGGAAATTTCATAAGTAAATGTAGAAATGTTCTTTTTTTTTTCTAATAAGTTATTTTGTAATAAAAAATTAATTTGAAATTGTTTGATACCGAGTCTAAGAGTTGTAATTGAGGACAGAGCTTGGATGCATTTAATCACTGAAAAACGAAAACCCAAACACAATGAAGTTCCAAAAAGGAATTTTAAAAAAAGGATGAAATACGTAGCATACAGATTCAATTCACATCTCTTTATTTATTTTCATCTTATCTTCTAAGCTTTATTATACACTGAAGATAAAGTTTGCCCATGTGTTTTAATATGAATGATTCAGTTTGTTGGAACAGTTGTATGCAAACTAAAACATAGAAATTGCTAAGCATATTGGGAATTAAATAACTCTATCAGAATCACAGAATCATAGACTTGTTTAGGTTGAAAGGGACCTGAGATCATGTAGTTCTAGCTCCCAGTTCTAACTCCAAGTTAGAATTTCTGCTCTTGACCTGTTTCTGCTATTGATTTTTCTAGAAATAGGTATTAGTCATCAATAACATTTAAAAAATGGGTTTAATAATGCTGTGCTACATGTTGATCTAATACAATGGACCGACACAATTATAAAACTGAATTAGTTTCAGACAGAAACAGAAAATCTACCTCAACTATCATATTGATATCTAGGAAGACAGGTAACAGTTTATTGTCTCGTGATTTTTAAGAAGAATTACTAAGACATCATTTCATCCTTTTTGACTTCCTTTTCAATTGTTCATAAATTAATTCCCACTTTAATCCCTTAATCACTGCTCATTCGTGGTTGCCTTGTTATAAACAGATCATGTCAAGCTGAGGCTCTGACAATTACTGACTAGAAGGGCTTTAATTTAAGTTAATTTAGTATCAAATACCAGGCATCTTGTCTGGATGATATACGGTTTTAAACTGATCGTTTGATTATACACTCTTTTGTTTTCTTTTTAAATCAGACCTCTAACTGTTGCTCTTGCACAGAGCAAATACACTGAGAAATGCTGCACGCTGCTGACACTGATATGACAAACACAATTTCACAGCACTCTGATGATTTGAATTGCAATTTAAAAATTAACCCCGCACACACTGAAAATGAGAACAAAAAACTGCCCAACAAAGCTCTGAACGCTATGTACCCTTTTGCTGTATACAGCTCCTTATTTCAGAGCTTTCCAGAAGGAGACATTGTTTTCCAATGATAAAGGAGGAAGATTATAAATGAAATGGTCCTGTTAAGAAGTTATGGTCTGGCTTTTAGAAGATGATGATTACAAGATCTTGCTGATACATTCCTCTTCCACAAATTCTGTCCTGTCACATTCAGGCTCCTTTCTAGTGACTCCTTTTTCACTCGTGCTCCCATTCATACCTAGTTTAAAGCTCTGTCAATGAGCCCAGCCAATTCACTTCCTAAAACCCTTTTCCTGTTGTGGGATAGACTATTCCCATCTGTTGCAAACAGGTCTGGCCTATCGTAAATCTATCCATGAAAACAAGAATAGGATGCCACATGTAAAACTACTGGGATATGTCATAACTCTGCATTAAAGCACAGACATCAATGAATACTTCATAAGCTACATAACTCAGAACTGATATGAGTACTGATCCTAGCTCTAGAGTTGTACAGGAAAGCACTATTAAGTCCATTTCTTTCAACTTGACACAGCTAGAAATACATTTATATTTTCTGTATCTATTTGTAAACAAAAATACACAGTTAGGGTTACAGTTTGATAATAGAAAAGATTTTCAGTAATAGAAAATGAAGATATTTAACCTTAGAGCAGTAACTTCATAAAAAAAAAAGACTGCAGAACTATGTAATTTTTTGCAGAAATATTTATACTAAAACTTTAATTTCATTTAATATCAATTGAACATGAATTCTTGTAAAAACATCTAACTAAACTTTCAAAAAAATTTTAAAGTTACTACAAGTAACATTTTGAAATTTCAAAATCTATACTGCTTTGGATTCACGTGTTATCTGAGCAGCATGTTATGGTTGTTGACTTTTGGAAGCCAGACAAGTGTTTAGTAATATAGAAGTTTGTATTGAGCTCATTAAGTGCTAAGCCATTTAACGGGTATCTCATCATCATTATATCCTAATATCAAATGCATTGAAGCAAAATAGCCATTTTTGACTGAACTTAATACTGATCTGTTTGACAGAGCTTTTAATTAGATGGAACTCCATTTGATCAGTGTTGTGCTGCACTGTGGGGTACCTGTAAGTAGGCCATTGTGTGACTGCAATTTGATTTTTTTATATTATGTGTTTCTTGAAATAACCTTGTTATACTTTCCGAGTAATGAATCACTACACACAGTAGAATTTATGAGCTCTGGCAAAACATGGAACTGAAGCTGCAAAACTGATGTGAATTGGTGTGCCACAGAAAGAAGGAATACTTCTCTTTTATTTACACCTGTAATGCTAGCATGTACAGAAGCTACTTCTATGCTGTGTCTACAGTAGTTATTTTTGATTTATTTCTAAAAGAGATCCGTTGACTCTGAGGGTTACATATAAATTCTTCAGTACTAATTTAATAGCTATAATGGCTCCATTGATTCTTACAGTTCAGGAAAATATTAGCATATGTTTACATTTAAGTCCTTTCCAAGAAAGCTGTTAGGTTTTTGTTTAAGTTTAGATGTGTACATAAATTTCATTTATATCAATGAGATACAATCTCTGTTTCACAGAATCACAGAATCACAGAATGTTAGATTGGAAGGGACCTCGAAAGGTCATCCAGTCAAATCCTGCACCACAACAGGATCACTTAGATCAAGTCACACAGAAACACGTCCAGGCAGGTTTTAAATGTCTTCTCCTCTGGAGAAGAAGACTCCACAACCCCACTGAGCAGCCCATTCCTGTGCTCTGTCACCCTCACTGAGAAAAGGCTTCTGCTCATATTTATGTGGAACCTCCTGTGTTCCAGCTTACACCCATTGCCGCTTGTCCTATCATTGGACCACACTGAGCAGAACCTGACTCAATTCTCCTGACACCCAAATTGCACATATTTATAAACATTAATGAAATCACCCCTCAGTCTTCTTTTCTCCAAGCTAAAGAGATTCAGATCCCTCAGTCTTTCCTCATAAAGGAGGTGTTCTACTTCCTTCATCATCTTTGCAGCTCTGCGCTTGACACTGTAACAGTTCTGTGTGCTTCTTGAACTGAGGAACATAGAACAAGATACAATATTCCAGAAGCGGTCTCACCAGGGCACAGAGAAGAGGAGGAGAACTTCTCTCAATCTACTAATCACCTCCCTTTTCATCCACCCCAGGATGCTGTTGGCCTTCTTGGCCACAAAGGCACATTGCTGACTCACGGTCATCCTGCTGTCCACCAGGACTCCCAGGTCCCTTTTTCCTACACTGCTCTCCAACAGGTCAGGTCAGTCCCCAAACCATACTGGTACCTGTGGTTGTTCTTGCCCAGATGCAAGAGTCTACACTTGCCCTTATTATATTTCATACAATTTCTCCCTGCCCAGCTCTCCCAGGTATCACTGAATGGCAGCCTGTTGGGCTGTCAGCCACTCCTCCTAGCTTTGTGTCATCAGCAATGTTGCTGACAGTTCACTCTAATCCCTCATCCAAGTCATTAATGAATAGATTGAATAGGACTGGTCCCAGTACCCACTCCTCTAGATACAGGCCTCCAACACGACTATCCCATTGACCACCACTCCCTGGCTTCTATCCTGCAGCCAGTTCACTGTCCACCTCACTATCAGATTGTCCAGACCACACTGCCTCAGTCGAGCTGTGAGGATGCTGTGGGAGACCATGTCAAATGCTTCACTGAAGTCTAGAGCACATCCACTGCTTTGCCATCACCTATCCATCTGGTTATGCCCTCATAAAAGCATGACTTCCCTTTGGTGAAGTCGTGTTGACTGGTGAAGCCTAATGACCCTCTTGTCCTTGATATGGCCAGAGACAGAGCCAAAGACAAGTTGTTCCATCATCTTTCTTGGGATGGAGGTGAGGTTGACCAGTCTATAGTTACCCAGGTTCTCCTTCTTGCTCTTTTTGAAGATTGGAGTGACATTTGCTTTTCTGAATAAGAATTAGTTCCTAAATTGATACCTTTAATTTAAAGGAAATCGTTACTCTAGGTATTGATGATAGAAGGAGAAAAAAGAACCAGTGTATCTTTTACTTCAACCAAAATACCTTTAGAATCGAAATGTCGTCGCTCTGTTATACTGAACATTTTCTGAAGTAAAGACTTTTTTTCAGTTGTGCTCAGTGACAGGGCAAGAAGCAAGGGGCAGAAATGGAATTAATCACTTTGAATATCTCCAGGGATGGGGCCTTAGTGACTTCCCTGGGCAACCTGTTCCAGTTGCCCTCATACAAAAGAACTTCTTCCTAACATCCAATTTCAATCTCCCCTTCTCTAATGTTAAATCCATTGCCCCTCATTCTATCACTACAGACCTTTGTAAACAGTCTCCCTCCAACCTTCTTGCAGCCCCCTTCAGGTACTGGAAGGTTACTATAAGGTTCCTCCTGAGCCTTCTCTTCTCCAGGATGAAGTTTTGGGAAGGCATTAAAAAACCCTCTCCCCAGCTCCGAGTAGAACTCATCTCTGTCTCAGCCTATGAGCACCTCTGCAAATGAATATAGTTGGGCAGCGAAACACATTTTGGTGAGTTTTTTAGGCTGTTTTTTTCTTTTGTTTGCCAGAAGAGTTTTGTCTTGTCTTTGCTCACTCCCATTTTCGTTTGTGAATAAGGAGGAGACAACATCCACACTGCAGCTGCAGCTCCCATGAAAGATGGGAAAGTCCTCATGGACAGCTCTAGTCTCAGAACATGGTGGAAGGTGGCAGTGAGCTGAGGTGGTCTGGAGCTCAGCATGCCTTAAAAACCCAGCATGGAGGAAAGCCATCAGTGATAGAGGCGAACACTAAAGTTCTTAGACGGGCAGCCCTGACTTGGAGAAGACCCAGGAAGGGGGATTTCGTGAGGCCAACACCTGTGAGAACCCCCTTTCCATGGATAGAGACAGGACTGAGGACTGTCCCTGGGGAGTGGGAAGAGGAGGGCACTGTCACCATGTTGCAACTTGAAAGGACTGACTTGTTTGCTTGCCCCTGAAGACAGGTAACAGAGCAGACACCATGAAGGGCTTGTTATTTCTGCCTATTCTTTGCCATTAGGAATGATTTGTTTTGTGTATTGGGAAATAGGGGCTTGTTGTTTAAAGTAAATTTGTTTTCCAGAGCTAATTTCTCTCTTTTTTGTGCCTGATAACCTTACTGGTGACTTAGCCCTCTTTCAGGTCATTAGCACTTTGCTAATTAGTTCTTCATAGACTTGGCTAGCTGCTTAACCAATGACAAAGACCAGCACTGTGAATGTGTGTAGTACATTTCCTAAGTCTTAAATTACTTTTTATCAAATAAACTGGGTTTGTGTAAAGAAAATAGACATGAATGTCTTTCAAAGCACTTTGCATACATAGTTCTTTTGTAAATATATTACATTTTTCTGTAAGCATCTTAATCAGAAATACAATATATATCAGAACTGTGAAGCTGAAACTTCTTTCTTGTCTTTATCAATACAGCTTCACGTTCTGAGCACTGTCATGCCAGTACACCGTTCTAGCCAAAGCAGAAACCCAAATCATACTTCAGACAATATTTTAGTTTCCAGCAACAGCTTTATACAAGACTTGTCTGATTTTAACCTCAGTGATACCTAGCCTTATAAAAATTCCTGAAACTAATAAGACTAGAGCAAACAAAAGTAGTAGTATTTTCTATGCTACTTAAATTTGCTATTTATAAGTTTAAGCAATTATTAAAGTACAGGTTTGTGAAGAATCCAACCGTTAGCCTTTACAATCAATATTTTAATAAATATGAATGACTCTGTAATAATCACTTCTGAGGATATGGAAGTTATCTCTTCTACCCAAAATGTGTGAATAATGGATGTGTATAACGAAGTAGTGAAGAATCTATAATTAAAGAAAATGTCAACACTGTATGAAATCAAATTTCACTTTAATTTCTGGAATGAGAACTACAGCACAGAAAACATAGTGAAGATTTCTAGTCCAAGACATCAGAACTGATTAATTTGTAATAGGTATTGAAGTGATTACCAGTGAGTTCAGAATAATTAGTTTCAATTGGGTATCAAGAGCACTATTTGCCTTGGCCTCAGTGTGGGTAGTGCCTAGGTGCAGGTAGCAGTTATGGCACTTCACTGGTATCCAGGGAAAATTTAGGAAAAGGCGTTTTTCAGTCAGTGAATAATGAGGTTTTGTGGTTTTGTATTATAGTGGTTTTTAACAGACATCTGTGCTTGCAGTCTGTGCATGCAGCCAGTACTGATTAATATGTAACTCTTGATATTTAAACTGCCCACCTTAGAGTTGCCTTTTAACCCTAGAATCAACATAAAAACCCCACAATTTTCCTTACGACAGACAAAAAACCACTGTAACTTGTACCGCTGGAGGAAATAAAATAAAGCTTTGTGTCACACAAAAAAATCATTGTATTTTGCAAATGAAAAAGTTTCATGAGAATTTTGGTGAGAGGACAATGTGAAAAACCTTGCTATGAGAAGACCACAAAGTGATCCTTGTCAGCCTTGTTGTAAGCAATCTGTTCACAAGTGGCAAAGAAGTGGTCATAATATTCAGTTCCAGGCTTTTATCTGTTATACTGCTCTTTCACTTACTTTGGGGGGGGGGGTGTGCACAAAAAAAATT
>JAOXOE010033138.1:0-10439 GCA_028565055.1 Phoeniculus purpureus
CAATGTGCTCTTGTGGCCAAGAGGGCCAACAGCATCCTGGGGTGGATCAGAAGAGGGGTGGTTAGTAGATCAAGAGATGTTCTTCTCCCCCTCTACTCTGCCCTGGTGAGACCACACCTGGAATATTGTGTCCAGTTCTGGGAAAATGCTAAATGCTGTAACTGTTTTGTCTGATTATAAATATGATGCAGCAGCCCACTCTGCACAAATCTGCATGGTTCCTGTGCCGTCTGTATCTGTCCTACCCTCCCATTCTCCTCCTAGATCTTAGCTAAAAGTTTTTTCTGAATTAATCCCATTATTGAATGCTGGCAGGTTCTCTGACTCTGTTTGCTCTTGCACTGCTTGTATTTGGGTCGCTCTAGACATATTCCATTACTTAAGAATGTAAATGTGCATGGATAACTTCAGGTTTTGGGGAACAGGAAGGCAGAGCCTCTCCCAACCCTGTGCTGAAGCTCATCCACTGGTGTCCTTGCCTCTGTGAACATTTATAGAAATTGCAGTATTTATAAATGGATATAAAATCCCACCTTTACAGCACGGGTATCATCAGCTGAATTCCAGTCTCAATGAGGTTATCAGAATTATATTTTATAAAATAGCTTTACTCTGATTGTTGTGTTTCTCATGGCTCTATTAAAAAATACTGCTTTTGTAAATCTACTACTTACTGGCAATGCAGTAGACAAAAGCTAACATTACAGGCGTTGACCTTTTACTTCCTAGTAGTTGCACAGAGCAAGGGATGTCTGATAATGTTTCAGCAGTTACTCTCTTTTGCCTTTTCAGTTAATGAGATGCCACGATATGCTAATGGAATGTGTATATTCCATACATGTTAATTATGTGGGGAGAGAAGAGCCAAGCAATACCTATTGCAGGATGAAAACTTTTTTTTTTTTTAAACTGAAATGCCTTCTCCACAAGATGAGATACTTCTAGTATCTTGTGAGGGACTTGGGTTCTGTGGGAACTGCTCATGTTTACCAGACATAAATATAGAAGCCAAGCAGTGTGGCAACTTGCAGAAGCTTGGCCCCTATAAAGAGGAGAACCACCAGCAGCTTATTGCCACACTTTCCATGTGCTTGTTGGAAGGGGGAGGACTGCAGAGAGATTGGTTTTTCCGGTAGCAGACAGACTCTTGTCTCAGTACCTCTTTGCAAGCAGAGTTTCAGCCGGATGTTTGAGTCTACATCAGGGCATAAGAAAATTAGTAGGAAGGATCTAAGGTTATTCTCAGTCACATAGTTGAGTTTAACTTTTTAACTTATCCGCAGTTGGTGTGAGTTGTTGCTAAGTTTATTTTTACCCAGAGGGGACTTGGCCAGTTGTGTAAATAAGACTTAACTCTGCAATACCAAGATCCATGCAGGTTAAAAACCACCAGTGTAGTGTGGTAGGTCCTGTGGTCAGAGGAGGCAGCTCAGGAGGAGCTGTGAAAATGCTCCTGCAATGCAGCTAGGAAGGTAGGGATGCAGAATTGGCCATCACAGGTAGCAAGAGTGGCATCTTTTCCATGTGGACTTGCCAATCTGTTGAAGAGTATTAATTATGTAGTGGCACTGCTAGTCTGGACCAGAGTTGATGCTGCTGTGTCCTCCTTTGTTCATTTTCCTAGGAAGGTTTGGGCTAACGCAGCTATGTAGCTGTGCCACCGCCACATCTCCCATTACATTTTAAAATACCATGTAGTGTAGACAGCAGTCCTGGACATATTTTTGAGGATACCACCCATCATCTCCAGAACTGGACAACTTTTTGATTCTGAAATAGCAGACTAATGTCGTAAGCTTGATATGTCTAACATAAAGACTGAGAAAGAAAAGTTTTATTACCAAGAAAACAAAGGTCACCCCTCCTGCAGGCGCAAGATGAAGAGGAGAAATTCATATTCCCTGGTAAAAGTAGTTCTGCTGTTGGTTCCCAAAGTAAAGTCCAACCAAATCAAAAAGCCCAGAATAAGTCCAATAAATTGTGACTCTGCTGCTGTCACCTTTGGGTAGTAGTTTTTTGGCTTGGATCAAGCCAAGATAGCTAGACATGAGATATAAATAAGAATAAGATGCAATTTATTGGATGGACTGGAAATTAATTGCTGCTAGGCCTTAGTTATTTCTCATCATGCTTGCTGGGAACTTTTCCCTAGAAGGAGACTGCTGGAAAGGCATTCGTTCTTCTGAACTATTTTTAATACTTAAAATTTACGTGAAGCACTTAGAGACGTTTATTTTCAGCGGAGTAGAAAACAGCTGAATTTTCCTTCGCATAGTCTTCATCTCTGCTGTAGGGTGAATCTTTTTTTTTCTTTCTTCCCCTGTCTTTTTCAGACTCTGTCTGTATTTGTCTTCTGCTCCCGCTTGTCACCTGGAGAATAAGAATTTGGAGGCTTTACTAGGATGAGGAGGCAAAAATGTGCTGTAACCTCCTATTCTATGCTTCTTGCCCATTGATTCCAAATGTATGGCCATAATCATGATTCAAGGTAATCAGGAGGACATGAGGTCTAGCAATTGTCAAGTTGCCTTTAACATGTTTTAGTTTTCTTAGTCTTCAAGTGCAGGGTTTGGAGTGGAGATTACTTGCCTCGTGCTGGAGCAGAAGGGAAAAACCCACATTGCAAGTGAGCTGCTGGGAAAGCTGGTGCCCTTGGCACGGTGGTGTAAGGCAGGAGGTTTCTGGAGTGGTTGGGCTGGCTAGCTCATCTGCAGATTTTATTGTTCCCTGGGGAAATGGCTGGCTAAGGGAAGCAAAAAGAAACCCTAGAAATCACATGGTTTAAGCCAGTTTGTGGTGCACATTCCAAGCAGTTAAAATACCTGGTTTTGTTCCCACACTGGAGTCTTGATGTAATTTGTCTGGGCTTTAATTTGGCCCATTAGCAGTACTGGTCTGAACCTCATCAAGGAATTAAGAGACTTTAACTGATAAAATGAGGTTTGAAGATCCTCTGAGTGGTATTGAAACCTTTTCCCAAGGGAATTTCTACATAATTTGAATTTTAAATTTACCCTCTATTGCTTGGTACACACCTTTGCAAGATGAGAATGTGCTTTCTGTGGTTAATTCCTGTACCACCACTCATATCTAGTAGTCTATCATCATCCTTGCTTTGATAGCGAATTCTGGCACCATGGAAGCTGGTCTGTGGTGACTGGAAGGAGCTAAAGAAAGAGGAGGAGAGGAAAGTCACCTACAGAGGAGGACAGCTATAGTGATTTGTTGGCGCTAACGGTCGTCTGGAGCTTAAAAATCTGTTGCAGATTTACACTTCATTCTGCAGGCACAGCCTGAATCGCATTGTGCAGCATGGCCTGGCAAGTGCTGGGCAATGGAGAGAGGGGACACTCTTCTCTCCTTGCCCCTGCCTTAAGCATCCAGCGCTCATCACACTCAAGCAAGTGATGACAAATCCCACTGCTGAGAGGGCAACACCTCAGCTCTGTCAGGGCCCACTGCCCTTTTGGCAGGAGAACATCTAGTTTTCCATTTGACCCAGTCTTGATGGTTCCAGTTGCTGCCTTCTCCTCTTCTTGAGTTTTGTAAGTTTTACAGCACCAGCCCTAAGATCTCATGCCAAATGAGTGTGTTTCAAGCATGTGCTCTTGCAATTGAGGCAGCTTAGGAAGTTTTCTCGTGTGCTGCGCACTGCTGTGGGTGATAAAGGCAGTGGTTAATTTTTCTCAGGGTTGCATTTCTGTTTTCATGTTGAAGCACTGTGTGAAGTGTAAGTCAAGCAAATCCAAAATAAGTAACTTTTCTGAATTTTCTGGATAGTCCTCCTGTTTTCTTGTATGTTATAGGGTCAGCTACATTAAAGAAAAGGTAGAGGTATCTTATATGGGTACATATATTTTTGTTGGTTTTAAGCATAGAAACAATTCCTGCTGCAGACTGTCATAATAAATGTAATGATGCTTGGTATCTTTCAGCTACTCTTCCACTTTGCTTATTTCTACAGGCAATAAAACATTTAAAGTTGAAATTATTGCTGTTACCAGGAAAGCCAATGTTGAACCTGCTCACAGTATGGTACCTATTGCCAGTGTGGTGTGGAGGTGTATTGACTTGTGCCTGGGCTTTCTGGGTTTGTAGAGTGTGTAAAGGGAGGAAGGGGAAGAAAGATGAGGGTTTGAGAAAGGATGACTAGCCTTGAAGTTGTCAGTTACTCACTATAATAATCAATGACAGGGCACACTCTTCATTACCTGCTTTCATCCCAGATAATGTTTGTATCAGCTGTAGATGCCCACAGTATTGAAACACCTGTCTGGGGATGTGCAATGCAAGTGTGTGCTCTGTAATCCTTGCTGCCTACCTATTGGTGAGTCAGACAAGCTTCTGGAAGCTCTAGTCAGACAGTAAATAAAATTAGTTGTGTTTGTCTAGGGTGTTTCCTACCTACCTTGGTAGCCTGTTTGGTGTCAAAGGGCACATGCCATACATATTATGAACTTGCAAAGTATTAACCAGTCACTACTTTAAGTCTCTGTGTGAATGGAGAGGCTCTTCTGTGAAATGAACTGAACTTCTAGAAATCATGGTTGTGGGTAGCTGATACAAGGAAGTGCTTGGAACCACAGAGCACATGACACTTCCCAAAATACATTTACTTTCGTATGTCTCCCTTCATATATAGCTATAGGTCGCAACTAATAAAACCAGTGTGTACTCAGCCGTATATTGCTACACGATGGGCTGAGCTGTGACTGCAGTAGCTCTTTTTGTATGATTCGTGTATTCAGATGTGCTGCTGTCTGCTGCATTGTGAATGCCTCAAAACTGAGCTGTGTAAGGGCTTGCTAAACTCTGAGCAGATTTATTTGGACAGCTCTAGTTAAAGTTTGAATGCGACTGTCTGTAGTAAGCAATACATTAATATCCCAGAACATTAACCCGTAACTGAGCCTGCCTCAGGGCAAACCTCTGCAATTTCTACAGAGCGGATTAAGTCAGTCATTTTCAAAAGTGGGGGTAATTTTTATTGGTCTTAATGTCATGTCTTGCAAACTAGCATGGTCCAGAGCTGACAGCTTGTGATGCAGAGATGGGAGCTGGGCAGCCTGCATCTCAGGACTGAGGCTGCTCTATGGAACGGGACAGGCCTAATTCCCCTACATGGTGGTTGGAGTCATGCATTGCTGGGAGCAAAGCAGCTGCATCAAAGAAAAGACCCGGTTATGAAAAGACTTGTGTGACGTTTTTATGTTTGTTTGAGTTGGAGAGGGGGGGACCCTGTAAATGTGGCAATGACTGTGCTCTGTTACCCTGTTAAGAAGGATGAGATTCTTTTCCTGTGTTTTGTCTATTGTCTGGTGGAAAATTTTTTTTTTCCTGAAAGCTCCAACTGTCTGGGCTTTCACCAGTTCCTGTGGGAGGTTGGTCTTATTCTGTGGTCTAACATGTTTGTCTGCCAGGAAGCCTTTCTGCTAATCAGCCCATACATTCCCTTCTTTGTCCATCAGTCCTAGACAAGGCCTGTGTCCCTCATCTTCTAGGGTAAAGGACCTTTCAGGTTGATACTCTTTTATCATACCACCCATTCACCTTGGCTCAGTCCACAGCTGTCTGACTTCAGCACTGTTGACAAGCTGTAAATCCACAGCGTTTATTTTATGGTAACTTGTTTGACTGCTTGTAACCAGAGTTTCAAACTAACTACCTAGGATGTGTAGGTATCTAATAAATCTAGCTATGACCTGGGAGCTTGGATCCTTATGTTGCCTTGGATATCTTGGTTATGTTTAGCTTTCTTAGTGGAAATTGAACCTTTCTGCCTGTTTTTTTTGTTGCTGGTCACCATGTTCCTTCCAGCATTGAAATGCTCTTTTCTCTTGGCAGCCTTGAAAGGTGCAGAGAAGAAATTGTTTCCATTCCATGTCATCAGCAAGGATATCATATATTGACTTAATGGTGCCTTAGAAAGGGCCGTCATTTACTTTATGTAAAGCTTGAACAAACTTGCATCGTATGACATCTTTTCCCTTCCCTCCCATTGCACTTGAGAAGACTGACCCAGCTCAGTTCCCACACCCTGCAGCAGAAAAGCTTCTTGTACTTCTAGTGTGGTTCTTTTTGCATGTTTGATTATATTACCACAAGGTTGTGTTTCTGAGGCACCTACACTTCTGCTTTGACGTAGTCTACTGGCATTGAAGCAGCACATGGGGAATGAAGTCGGGTAGGAAACGCAGTGATGTTGTTATGCTGCAGACCATGTAGTGTTAGGAAAGATTTTATATTTTGATTCAAGTCCTCTACTTTTCCTGAAAAGATTGATTTTTTTTTCCTGTGCAGCAGGTTTACAGGTAGTATTATGACTTCAATCTTAAAGCAGGTATTAATAAATAACTGAATAAATACTAACCACCTGCTGGTTTTTACTTCTTTGTCTGCTGTATTATGAAATGCTGAAAACTCCCATGAAGTTCCCATTGTGGTGTCTGTAAAAATGTTGCAGACTCTGGGGAATGTTATTTTACAGGGTTCTCACTCATTCACAGGAAAACACACTGTTCTCACAAAATGTCATTTGGACATCTCCCTTGTTTTGAGATCTGCTTCCTAGGGTTTCCTCTCAGAATTTCAGGCTGATTCAGGTAAAGCTGCCTTCCGGTCAATTAGTTTTCACTCTCAAGTGAATTTGGCAAAAGTATGCAGGCAGGTTTTTTTTGCATCCTTAATTTTCCTGCTTCTCCTGAAAAACACATAGTCCTTTCTGAAAAGGTTCTCAAAAGGGTCTTCATCTACCTTGTCATCTTTTATTCCTATGTATTATGCTGTTCCTGGGAGTGATGCTTCAGCTGTCATGTAGTGCTGTTTTCTCCCCCCTGCGTAGCATCCCCAGCTCTTGCTTGCTTGCCTCTGACAAAGGAGACAACTGGTTATTGTGTTCTGGAGCCATGCCAGGTCTTCTGTGTCTCAGCTCAGTCAGCATTGTTTTATTTAGGATCTAGCAGTGTTTGAATAGTGCTAGTTTACTTTTGAGCCTTTCCTTCTCCATTTCGCTACCCTGTGTTGATTTTATTTTGATTTTTTTTTTTTGTGTACAGACCTAGACTTACCAAGAGAGACAGCTCAGCCCAAAGAGCTCTTTAACCTGAGAAGAACACAGTTGGCATTTTTTCTTTCCTTATGTTTGGGGTTTTATAACAATTATGACGAGGATGACTTCTCTTTTTTCACCCCGTTCCATGCCTGCAACACTTGCTTCTTTTAGAGATGCAAACAAGGCTTCAGCCATGGTCCCTGTACTAATGCTCTGAATAGCATCTGATTTCGCAGGGCTTTTCTCCTTGCTGCTGAAGGGTGGTTATCCCACACTCGTGCTCACGTAACCCCAGCTTTGAAGAGCCTGCGCTGCCAGAGTAGTGACATGAACTATGTTGGCCAAGGGTTTGCGTGAGTGACTCACTTGAGGCGAGTGTGCTCCCACCTTCTCTTTAGCCTTTAGCAGACATAGCTGTAAATGATAATGTGGCCTAGCTAACAGTGGGATTAGCAAATATACCACCCATTTTCTTAGGAAATCAGGTGTGTCTCTTGGCGGTCTTCTTAGCCATGGATGTTTTTTCTATGCCAGCATTGGAAAGGGCATGTTTGATCAGTGTGTTTTTAGGTATTTCTTGAGGGGTTTGTAAGGTTTTGAACAGCTAAGATAATTGGAGGAAAAAAATTAAATTATGGGGGGGAACAGAATGTAAAAACCTGAGATTCATTAATAGTCAATGACTTTCCTGATGACTTTCTTTAAATATAATTCCAAGTTTTTTTGTTAGGTTGTCTTTCTATCCAACCTGAACAACAGAAATACCTGGCCTCTGCTGCCAGATGTTTTAAAACATATTTTACAAGCTATCACTGTCCTAAACAGTCTACTTTTTCAGAGATTTGTTCCCACCTTCTTGCCGAAGCAGGAATATTTGGTATCTGCATTTATCATTGTGGAGCTTTGTCACAGAGAAGCAACTCCAGAGCCTTCAGCTTGAGAACTTCCATGGCAGAAGTTGCACTTCAGAGCTGTGTAGTTTCATGGCTTGTTTCTCATAGGAGAGACACCATGGAGATATCAGTAAATCAAAGCGGAGATGGTGTTGACTGCTTGGGTGTTACAGTTAGTAACTGACCAGTGTAGAGAGATGCAGGAGCTATTGCCGTGCAGTTAGGAACGAGAGACACACTCTGCTCGTGTAAAAGTGGAGTAAACAGACTGTGCTAAATACACCACGGTGACAGCCTACAGGATCCAGGAGTTTGGCTGATGGTCCAGAGAGCTGGGAAATCTCAAAGAGTTGACGCTTAATAAAAAAGCCTGGGTGTCATCTCCATTCCTGTAATGCTCACAGCTGCTATACCTTCATAAGCAACTCCACTTGATTCAGTATCCAAACACCAAGTAGAATAGGCTAATGATTAAAATGCATGGTGGAAGAAATTATTTGGAGGTCTTTTAAGCCCTTCCCAGACGGTGAACTTCTAAATATGAGGGTACAGCAGTCAGTGCAGCTTAAAGGAAGCCAGTCAACTAAAACTAGTTAAGGTAATCCTGGTACTAAAGGGACAGAAAATATGCCTTCCAAAGGTGGGTATGATGGAGCACTGTTTATTGCATTTTAACTAAAACATTGCAACTCAAGCAATTATAATCCTAGTGATTTTTTTCCTCCAGTGTTGCTGTGTGGAATAAAGACTCCTTGAATGTTAGTGGCAGAAGGGCACTCCCAGATCTTACAGACAGGGCTGAAATGGCCCCACAGTGGGTCCTGCTGTAGGTCAGTAGGAAGCTGATATGGAGGACACATCCATTGTTTTTCAGTCTGTATGTTTTTCTGAGGATTTGGCTTAGAGTTCAGTCCTTCAGCACATGCATGTAGATCCTGCTGTGCTTCCTGTTTGCCAGCAGTTACATTTTTCACTGCTGTACAGGTCTCCTATGTGTTTGACACTGTTTCTCCAGTTGTGTAGAAGGCACTTCAGGTTTTGCATGTAGGTCTTAACCTTTTTCCACACCACCTGCCTCTCACTTCCATGTGATTAAGGAGAAATAATGGTAAATTGTTGTTTGTTACCACAACTATGTAAAAAAAAGATCCTTTATTGTTGCAACATATGGCTGAAGTTTCCTGACACAAGCAGCTTTCTGATTCACAGTTCTCCAACATCCCCTGTTACAGCTCAGACATGTCGATTATTTCCTCCCACCAGCAGATGCAGACAGGAACAATTGGCGCTGCGATAACATTATCTTTAATAGGGGCCAGCGGGGTCACACACCTCAGTCTTTCCTGTCTGCAAAGTGCAGCCAGGGATGGCCCCACAAGCTGCTGGTGGGGAGTCCTGGCCATGCAAACTGACTGAAGAGGAGGGAGATGCCAGTTGCGCAGTTATCCTCAGCTGCCACACGGGGATTGAGGGCAATAAAAGGATGCTTGTAGAGACATGCAAAGCGGCAGACAGGGAAGTCATGGTCAGAAAACCTGAAACGCCCTTTTTAATCTTCCTGATAAGATGCTAAGCAGGAATTGGACAGCTCTGGATCACTGCCTTCTTCTGGGAGTCCCTGGCCAAACCTGTTCACATTGCAACACAGCTTAGAGAAAGCAGCCTTTGGAAGTTGTCTTACAAGCACCTAGTGGGAAGCCGTTAGTTTTATTACTCTGCTGTGATGTGCAGGGTAAACATTTGCAGAGACTCCTTTTGCCAGTCGTTTGTGGTTTTTAAGTCAGGTGTTCTGTGCTAGTGCATTGAGCAGGTACAATAAGTCGGGATGTAGAGGGGGCAAACTGCTTTTGTGTGTTTTTTCATGAAAGTTCTCATTAAATAGAGAACATTTCCCTGAAGTTTTCTGAAGCCAGTGATTACATGACTGCTGCTGTAAATAAAAATGGGAAATTTGTTCACATTTGTTGCTTTCAGTATGGAAATATTTTTTTATTGAGAAACTGAGATTTATCCTAAAAATTCTAAGTGTGCTTGCACACTAAAGATAATTTGCTTAGAATTAACAGCAAAGACCAGTCAGTCAGGAAGTATGGTGAAGGTGGTTTGTCATAAACAGGCTTTTTTTTTCCCCAGTTGTATGTGAAAACGTTTGCTGGCACAGCTTTTACACACAATTATGTTGTTCCTACTCAGGGAACTTGGAGGGGACTGCTCATAGTGAGGAGCTTGGCTCCTGAGTTTGGGACAGGTTATAGGTTAAAGGATAGCATCAGTGTGTGCTTCTGATTATGAAATGATGTCAGCTAACTGCATCACGATGGTTTCAGGCTGCCTTTCCTCCCTAAAATACAGACATTTAAATACTACATTGGTGAGAATTGGCAGTGGGGAAATCGATGGAAGCACTACTTAAGTTACCAGAATCACAGAACATTAGGGATTGGAAGGGACCTTGAAAGATCATCTAGTCCAATCCCCCTGCCACAGTAGGATCA
>JAOXOE010033139.1:0-10439 GCA_028565055.1 Phoeniculus purpureus
GATGTGAGGAGGAAGTTCTTCACTGTGAGAGTGGTGAGAGCCTGGAATGGGTTGCCCAGGGAGGTAGTTGAGGCCCCATCCCTGGAGGTGTTTAAGGTCAGGCTGGATGGGGCTCTGGCCAGCCTTATCTAGGGTGGGATGTCCCTGCCCATGGCAGGAGGATTGGACTAGATGATCTTTCAAGGTCCCTTCCAATCCCTAATGATTCTCCACCTTGGAGAATATGAGGCTAGTGACTCAACCCACACATAGGTAAATAACCCTGCACACAGCTTCACTGACCCTTAAAGTTCTAACCCTGCCATATTTCTTGTTACAAGAAGACACTTGAAGTGCAAAAATTAAGAGACTGAAAATAAATTTGTACATGGAAACAACTTCTGGACTTCTTTTTCAGGTCAAACACAGAACAGTACAACAGTTCCTCTATGGCCAAATGGAGAGTGATTAAATGTGGCTCTTGCACCCTGCACAATCTCAAGGACAGTAAAGATAAGATCTGGAGATAAGAGAGCAGCCTTGCTCTTGAGGAACCAGGTGTAATTTTAAAGATGTCATTATTCCCACTCCAGATGTGGGAATAATAAGCAAACAATCCAAGCATTTTCACTCCCTACTAAGGCAATGAGAACAGGCTAAGTTTAGATCACCTTCAACTCATCAATGGCTCTGCAACAGCCTGTCCACATGAACAAAATTCAAATGGAATAAACGTAAATCTTTGTAACAAACATTTCTGACTCAGAAACAGAATAATAATATTCAATTCAGCTCCAATAGACTCGCCAAGCCAATTATTATCAGGCTGTCACGTTTCACACAAATTCAGGGAAAGCTACCAGAAACTCCACACCACTAGTTAGGTTTGTCAAGAGACAAATACCATCCCATGTTTCAAACTCTCTCACTGGCAGTGGAACAGGACCAGATTTGTTTTCCATTAAGAACAAATACATTTTACTGTACAACTCAGCTGCAGTTGCTACAAACAACTTTCTGGTGACAAAACACAGTGTAAACTATTGATAGCGGTAGCACTCCCCACCTGTTAGCATAGAGTTGTTTGAGAACAGACCTTTGGGAAGAGTTTCATTATTAAGCTAACAAGAACATTCCTGCAAAAGTTTAAACCAAAAAACTCCTTCATTTGCTTGCATTTGCTGTTTCAGGTCACCCAGGTTCAATTAAGCATCAAGCCCAAGCCTTTCACATCATAGCAGTACATACAGCATGTGGATCATAACCTGATGTACAAGAGGAGGATGCAGATGTTAGGGAGAAATTCCTCACTATGAGGGTGGTAAGGCATGTTGCCCAGGGAGATTATGAATGCCCCCTCCCTGGAAGTCTATCACACTACACTTGATGTTCAAGATCAGGTTCCATGGGGCTCTGAGCAACCTGGTCTATTGAGAGGTGTCCCTGCCCATGGCAGGGAGGTTGGAACTAAATGATCTCTGAGGTCTCTTCCAACCTAAGCCAATTCTATGATCCTACAATTCACGACATCCAGAGAGGACAAAACAAATATCACCTGAAGAATACAGACATTCACATACAGGACTTACGACTGTGCTTAGCAGCATCAAACTAAAACAGTGGCATTTTTCAAAAAGTATTATAAATTGATGAACGTTCAATACATCAATTCAGACAATCACCTCACCACTACCTCACTGACTTGGCAGTTGATACCAATTTGTTCCTTGCTTATAATAACTACTAGTTCCATGATCTGTTTACAAACATTTCAAAGCAAGCCTCCACATTTCCATAAGAGCAAAACATCCACATATAGATAGCCACATTACTCCTGGAGCCAATGAGTTACAAGTTCTCTGCCAAGTTTTTAAGGTACATGACCAAGTCCTCCTTAAATTTCCCTCTCTGAAGCAAGAAAAAGGACAGAAACAGTAAAGAGAAGGTCACTTCATCCTTATCTCTCATACGCAGCAGCCTGTTACAAAGTCAGGTAGCAAATAAAGTCAGCCAACTGCCTGGTGCCTCCTCCATGGCAGTTGAGGAACCAGAAAAACTGTCCTATGTCCCATACACAGAATGCTGTTAAGGGCCATTGGATACAGTGTTTCACATATCCCAGCCTGGCCATACATCAGAGTCACTTTCAATAATCAGCTTATGCAGGGCTCAAGCAGGATTTGCACTGGCCAAAGAGTAGCAACACTGCAGACAGACACACAGCAAATGTCCTTTGGTGGTCAAGGGTACCTCAGCAAGCTGAACTGCAAAGTGGAAGAACCTCAGCTTTCACTTGCCTCCTCCAGGCTGTTAATATCCTGCCCTTTGCCTTTGTCTCTCTCACTTCACTCAGCTCTTTGCTACCTCTCCTCCACCCAAAGTTATCACACGAATTATCTGCAGCAGAGTCAGCAGAAGCAGCCCTATCTGCAATTCACATCCTGCCAGGCCAGCTCACAGCCACTTCCAAAGAGCTCTACTGCACACAGCTCCACCACAAGCACACCTTCACTTCTACCACAGAATACAGACCTGAAAACTCAGGCAAATTATCTGTTGATACAACCCCTTAAGCAGTGACTTCGTGCAGTGGCGCTTGACAGCCAAGTACTCTAAAAAATGAGTGCTGCTGAAACTTTTTGCCAGTGTTTGAGAGATGAGGAACAAGCCACTAAAGAATGACCAATGCATGTTCTCAGCTTCACAGCTAACTTGCTCTCACTTCTCAGCTTTTTTCTTACCAGCCCAATAAAGCAATATATATATCAACAGCAAATGAGGTAGAGGAGGGAAAGGCAGATGTTTGAAGAGTCATTAAAACCACAAAGATGTGGCTTACCTGCACTGTACATCACAGGTACCATAAATCACCTTCTACTTACAATTAGTTTAGGCCCCAAAATGCTTAAGCATGAAGTTAGGTTTGTATCTGTGAAAAATTCCCACTGTACTCAGTGAAACTTGGTTAAGCTGTTCACAATGCTTTATAAAATAAGGCTTGGCAACATGACAGCATCAAAATATAAACAAGCCCATCAACCAAACAGAGAGTACTAGAAGTGATTACTGTCTTTTAGGTCAGGTAAACTTTGTAATTACGCTTTGAAAATTACTGCAAACTTTTCTTTAGCAGGTACCCCTTGTTTCTATGTTTTTAGAAAAAGACCATCAAACTAACAATCCACTGACATTAAGCTGTGAAAGACTAAATACTCCATCACTTCCCAAATCAACTCAAGACAGGAGAGTTTCTTGAAGGTTAAAGTATAATTTGTACATTTCAGCTCAACATCCCTTTTTTCAGTCAGTCCCACTTCACACAAATCCCAAGACAAAGTTTTTTCTCTTGTCACCTGCCTCTCAACTGAGAAGCAATGGAGGGGTGGGGTACAAAGGAGTCTCATAGTAATGCAATGCTAATGTTTTCCTATCTGAACCACCACTAACAGAACCAAATTGCCAGGTTTCCATAGCAACCTTAGCTGTGTCACATTGCATACCCTGTACATTAAATAGCATATTGAACAGTTTAATTTTAACAGGAAATCCTGTACATTTGTAGTGTACAAAATTAACACTGTAAACCTCCATTACATTTCAGTCTTAACTTGCAACATTCACTGCACTATGCTCTGTCAAGTATGACCTCATATCACACCAGAACAAACAGCTTCACAGGGGGGTCACATGTTGGCAGCACAACATGTGCGTTAAAGTACAACAATCAACAGCACCCACTACATGGTCTGAAGTCTGGTTTAAAAGCAGCAATGTTTCTAATTATTTCCTTCCTCCTTGCAAAATTCCTTTAGGAATTGTGTAACTGAGAATGATTTAGTTATCTTGCTCTTCTGAAACATCCTTAAAACCTTTCTTATGTTACCATTTGTCCTTTTGCCTTCCACCAGAACCATGTACAACACTACACACAGTCTCTGGTCCAGAGGCAACCAAAAGTGACCTTGCACTATACAAAGCAAGAACTCCCTTGGGACTTAATTCCCCTTGCTATATAACACAGCACAGTCACATTTACCTGCCTCAGGAAAGATTCTCTCTGGACAGCTTTTATTCTAAATGCAACATAATGGTGAGCGCAGAGCAGTTAAAAGTTGGAAACTGTACTCAGTACAGAAGGTAAAGTTCTGATTTCGATGTCATCTGTATAGGTTTGATTGTTTACAAAGATTTTAAAGACAAAAACAACCTCAAAAAAACCAACAGCCAGCAGAGAGGCATTTAAAGACCTGTTACCATTTACTGAGAGGTAACAGTAACTTTGCCCAAGAAACACATAACTGGAATCCCTTACATCCTAAATCCCTCCTAGACCCACATGGAAAAATGCACACCTTACAAAGACATACACACTGCCCCAAAAGCAACTTAAAGACACGTTTAAAGATACACATGGCTCCACCAGCTGCTCTTCTGCAAACCCTCTCAGCTTCCCATTGGCCTTCACACAGACTGTCTACATGGCACTCCTCAAGCACAATTCACTCCAAATGGAGTGACACCCCATTTGGCAACGAGCAGCATGTCCCTGTCCCTGCTCTGCCTGGTCTAGGTCTGCATTCCCTTTCCATGAGCAAAGCTGGGAAGGGAACACACCACCTTCATTGCCCTTCTCGAAAACTTAATCTGAAGCATGCTTGGAGCTGAGCAGAAAAGCTAGGAACCACTCTCCTGGGTGCAGTGTTTTCTCCACAGTTCACCTCCATGGACCCCAGGAGAACACTCCAACACACTCCACTGCATAAGGTCTAGTTTTTTCCTGGGGTTCATGTTACTTTTGTCTTCCCACTCTGCCTATAGAAGATTTCTTGTAATCACTGTCCAATTTTCGTCTCAAAAATCAGTCTCTAGTCCTTGTAAAGCATGTCTGTTACCTGTCAGGCTCAGCCTGGGACTGGGAACTACCAGAGCAGAGCTGGGGAAAGAACACAACTTGTTGACAAAACACTGAAACTTACTACTCACACAATAAGATGAAATGCACAGTGTCAACAGAGCAGGAGGAAGAACAAACTAATCGCCAGCTCCTCAATCTCTTTTCATGACAACCAACTTGTTACTTGTTTCAACAGAAATTATGCATTACAGAGGGAAATCCCATTTTCAAAACAAACAACTCACTTAACAATGTATCCACTGAGTAATCCGTATGCAGCAAGGCTCAATGTTAAGGAATGCAGAATTTCTGTGTACCAGGAAATAAATGTGCCCCAAGGAGCAGTCACGTGCACAATAGCCCAACACTGTAAGCATGACCATAGCAGGACACAGACATAAATGTCACCACAAGTTCCTGCCTAACCTCTGTACAGCAATGTACTGAATGCAGCTGCGTCCCACCATCCTCACACTCATAACAACAAGGCACACTATTAAAGAGTTTAGTGCCATATGCTCAAAAATAAAACAAAACCAAAAGGCAAATTACTTGTAAATCAAGCTAAATTTTGTTGGCTGATACCAAAGCGCAAGGATTCGAGAACAACTTACCGCACTGGCAGAAAGCTGCCCTCACCCTTCCTTTGTGGTTCTCAACCTCCCAGCTGCTCTGATGACTACTTGTGCTGCTTGACCCCACACAGCTGGGTGCCAAGGGGACTTCCACCTTCATCAGCTATTAATGCTTTGGGCCGTATCTGCACAAGCGACCAGCTTACAGGAGGCAAAGTCAACCTTTCACCACATATCTGGATGTGTTTCAGCACACTGTTCCATAACAAGTAAGAGTCAAAGTTTTATCCCCTTGGTTTTCCACCCATTGTCACCAGGATGTCACCACTCATCTACCTGCACTTCAGAAGCATGTGCCTCTGGGATAGATGGAATTTATGTCATGGATAGATGTTTATGGATAGATAGATTTTATGTCATGGGTTACCACAGCTGCTATCTTTAGCAATAAGTCTTCAGCAGTTTCACTGAAAAAGGCTTAACTATCAATCAGGACACAAAAGCAAGGAGTACACAGCATCAAACATTGCTATACATTACAAGTGAAGAAGTTATAATAGATATTTCTTTTAAATATATGAGTGATCGTAATTACTATACTCTTCAATGCTTCTCTAAATTATCTGAGGTAGTTCTTGGGCCTGCAATGATTTACTGAGCTTGTTAAGGACGACAAAACCTACTACATGCACAATTATATCCAGCTTTGTCAAAAGTGCCCGGCTCTTTGGCATCAGTACAGCAACTTAAAAAGCATTACAGAAATGCTGCTTCTGAAGATGATGGCAAAATAAAGCCCTTGCCTCCAAACTGGGGCGTGACTTGACTGTAACAGTTAATTACAGCAATAAACCAGTGCTACCTACCACGTTACTCGTGGAAAGTGACTGCTAACACAAGCAACACTGCCTTCGAGTGCTGCTGAGGACACCACAGGTCTTTCCTTGGAGCTCTGCATCCCCAGTAACACCCTAGGAAGTTCTCAATTAGCCTGTGCAAATCACAGTATCACCTGACTTGGCAGGAAGCCATCCAGGAAAGTGGCAGAGATAGTTCATACATATTCATACCTCTTTTGTAGCTGCGGTACAGTATAGAGTATTTTATAAGTAAATAAACAGAAAATAAGAGATGGCATGTGAGACAGAAAGCAGAAGAAAACCAGACAGGAGTAGTGGCAGACAGAGAAGGCACTGACAGAAACAGTTAAACTTGGAAAAATGAGCCAGGGAATAAATTACCTTTCCTTAAGATATGACTGCATTCAACAAAGCAGTAGGTCTTGCTGTGAACTTCTGTAAAACAAAGCTGTAATTTCCCTCTGCCTGGTGAGTCTCAGATGTGGGGCTTTCAGATATCTACAGAAAGACTATAGGAAGATCCTAAAAATCAGTCAATAATGGGTGATACTTTACTGTAAAGAAATTTTCCTTTCTAAAAACTGATAGCTATTAACAAAATACTTCTAAACCCTGCTAAGCAAACATAGAATAAAACATAAACAATTCTAAACTGACCCTGTAATCAAGAAGTAAGTGCAAACCCTCCCTGTATAAACAGGTGTAACTTCCCTGTTTCCCATCATTACTTAAAGATAACATGGAGTCACATTTCAATCAGGCTGTTGAAGAAAAAAATCCTAAGCCTGTAAAACACACATAGTAACCATAACAAAGGCAACAAAAGAAAAAACCTTGATATATCTACATGCAGCATATCAAAGAGTTCCATAATGTCCTAATGCTTAACTACCACAGGGGACAGAGTAATTGAAAGGAAGAAACAGCTTCATCTGGCTGTTAAGGACCAAACAACACAGAGAATTTGAGGAATGCAGCTGAAAGCTCAGTTTACATCTTCAAAACTGGACAATAACATTCAGAATGGCTTATTAAGATTGTGGTGAGTGCTCTATTACAAAGAACTCCAAGTCTAAGCCACAAGTCTTCCTAAAGCACAAACTGGGGTTCCATGATAAGCTATTCAGTCTCAAGTAGGAATGGGCATATGCTCGGATGCTGTGTGGCACCAAGTTGAAATGCTGGTACTGTAACTCAACCTTCTTGGCACTTACCAGCTCCTCCACTGCAGCCTACCAGGAAGCACCGCCTGCACTCTGCCCTCAGAGGCAAGCAGAGAGAGACCACTGCCCTGCCCCACTGCTGAACAGAACAAACCATTCACAACAGACACTTTCCAGCTGCAACACAGCCATTCATACATGCCTGACATTTTGATCAAGAATGAAGTACAGCTTTCCTCCCACAGTCAGAAGACTTAGCAGAGAAAAGGGGAAAAATAAAAGAATATTACCACGTATGTGTTTCACAAATCACTGTGAAATGCTGTGTTTGTGAGGGAATACAGTCCCTCCAACTCACTGTAAATTTTGTCACTGCCTCACTGTTTCATGAATCCAGCTAGGGAAAAATGACACAGGACAAGGAAACCAGCCAGGTTTAAAAAGGAAAAAAAGAATGCCATCTGAACATTTGTTTCTCCCACCCTGCTTTTCTTTCTGCTCAAAGGAGGCCGCGTGAGTGCTCTTAATGCTGGCCTCACTCCTCAAAGGTAGAGGTATTTCGTCTTTTGGGGAAAGTGAGCTCCATCTCCAGAACAAACTCACAGCAGCAGCATGACTTATGCTTTTTCCCCCACAAGGGTGCAGATCCCAAGGCCCAGCTCTCTCACAGCAGAGAGCGAGAAATCATCAAGTTCATGGCAGGCAGCCAGCCATCCCCACCATCAATACCCACGTGCTGATGTGGTTATCTCATCAAAACAAGAGCTGCACCCTTAAAGCCTTAGACTTGTTTGGCTTATCAATCAAAAGAAGGAAGAGATTTGCCATTTTGTTACTTCTTGGGTGATGATGCTAGATTCACTCTGCCTATAAAGCTGAGGACCACAATCACCCACTGTTGCACTGGGCATCTGCAGTGACACAGAGGACACAAGCCAGGTGCCAGACACACAGTTTCACCAATTTTTCTCAACGCAGCTTTCCTTCAATGCCTACTGGAAAGAAAAGGGAAAATGAGTCACAATGTCCCTCATTTCCATCATTATAATAATCTGTGAACATCTCCAATTCCCTGGAACAGCAATTCATTGCATCAGAACATGCTGCAGAACCTTAAACTAATTTCCTGCCTTTGAAATACTGACCACTCTGTCTGCAACACCCATCCATAGGATTCTCACAATTTTGTTAATAACTCAAATGGATTCACCTCTATTTGAACAGAAGCACTGTACAGGATTTGCAAGCTCTCTACTTAAGCCAAGACCGAAAGCCATGCAAAACCTTACTGGAGCCAACCTCCAAACAATTCTATTTGTCTGTTTCAAAACCCTAGATACGTAAAGCAACAAAGCTGTATTCCTATACAAGACAAGGCTGTTCCAACCAATTCTAAGTCGCTTGAACTGTGAAGGGAATCACTTATTTTAGCAGCTGACTTAACAGACCTCTCTCCTGTTTGGACAGAGGTCTCTGGTGCAACGAGAGCAGGAGACAGGGCAAAGACAAGCAGCAACAGACTCTACCTCACAACCAACTTCGACAAATCGGGTGTTATTTATAAGTTTGTTTTTTTTTTCATAACGTAAAACACCAGGAATTTAAAAGAGGTACTTAATCCAGTGGAGCACATAATTTCCCTCCAAGCTCCAGATTTTGATTCATTATTAAAATAAATAAAAAGGAAAATGAGAAAAGTCATCAGACAGCATTTTATCTACATGCAGTCACATCAGCTTCAATACAACCCTCAGCAGAGGACCAACACTGCTTGCCCAGTTATATCTTTAAAATACTTGATGCATATTTAAGGACATTTTCCAGGTAACAAGATGAAAGAGAAAGGAGGCTAAAATGTACTAGGATTTAAGATATTTTTAACTATGACTTTCATTTAATGAGATATGTTCGTGATAAAGTAATTTTCATTCAGAAAGTATATACATACACTTGCTTTTCTTGGAATTTTCTGATGTTGTCTCCATTAATTTTCTCAAGCCTCTGTGTACATATACACATCCAAAAGAACACTAAAAAAATGGGATTTCCATGCTATGTAAACACTTGCTGACACAACATGCCAGGAGGGCTCATCAATGGGCATTTTATGTGTCATCCAGACACAAACCTTTATTCTTGGTCACAGCATCTGAGGCAAAACATAACTGATTAACGGGCACCCACCCATCTTAAGAGTCTATCATCACACAAGAAGCATACAAGAAAATTATACAACAAATGCACAAATACCAAATGGGAGAACAACTGTGGCAGGTACAGACATGGGAAAAGCCTGCCTGCCACTGAGTCTAAGTGCTCTTCGTCTTATTCCACCACCGAGAAGACAGCTACTGCATCCCTTCTCAGCACAATACCGCACACAAGCCCCTCCAACTCTAAAACACCTCTAAAGAAACAGACGATGAAGGAGATAGAGCAAATTCCATGGCACAGCTCAAAAAGCCGAAAATCGGTTACTAACGTACCTTTGGCACCCAGCAGCACTTCCTAATCATGACAACCCGAGGCTATAAATTAACCGAGAGGGAGAGAGCGAGCCTGGAACGTTCCAGCAAATCATCCAAGACCTGGAAAGGGAGGAAGCAGACGAGGTTTAACGCCGGCAACGCCAGCACAGCGGTGCGGTTCGGTCCGGTTGTGTCCGCTCCGCCCGACTGGCCCGGGCTTTGCAGGGCTGCGGGGGCCGGGCCCGGCAGCCACTTTCGCTGCTATGCCGGCCCAGCTCAGGAGCCAAGCGAGTGGGCAGCTAGCTCCGGAACCAGGCCGTGACTGAGCGGCCGCCCCCACCCAGCCCTCGGTGCGCACCTGCAGGGCGGGCCCGCGGCCGCGCAGCTCCCCGCTCAGCTCCAGCAGTGCCGGCTCCGCCGCCTTCCCGGGCCCGGGCCCGGCCGGCGGCGCCGTAGGCCCTGGCCTTCTCAGGATCGCTCACGACCTCGGTGAGCACCCG
>JAOXOE010033140.1:0-10438 GCA_028565055.1 Phoeniculus purpureus
GCCTGTAGTTGTGCTTAGGATTGCCTCGACCCAGATGCAGGACCTTACACTTGGTCTTGTTGAACCCCATGAGGTTGCCTTCTGCCCACCTCTTCAGCCGTTCCAGGTCCCTCTGGATGGCATCCCTGCCCTCCAGCGTGTCTGCTGCACCTCACAGCTTGGTGGCATCAGCAAACTTGCTGAGGGTGCACTCAATGCCTCTGTCCATGTCAGCGACAAAATGCTGAACAAGACTGGTCCCAGGACTGATCTCTGACGGACTCTGCTTGTCACTGGCCTCCACTTGGACACGGACCCATTGACAATCACTCTTTGGGTGCAGCCATCAAGCCAGTTCTTTACCCATCTAACCCATGTTTCACCAGTTTGGAGACCAGAATGTGGTGCGGGACAGTGTCAAAGGCTGTGCTCAGGTCCACGTAAATGACATCAGCAGCTCGCCCTTCATCCATTAATGTCATGACCTGTTCATAGAAGGCCACCAAGTTGGTCAGGCAGGATTAGCCCTTGGTGAAGCCATGCTGATTCAATAGTGAATCAGATATTCACTATTCTCCTGTCTCAGTAGTGCCTCCAGGAGGATCTGCTCCATGATCTTAGCGGGCATAGAGATGAGACTGACTGGTCTGTAGTTCCCTGGCTCCTCCTTCCTACCCTTTTTGAAAATAGTAGTTATGTTTCCCCTTTTCCGGTGAGTAGGGACTTCACCAGATTGCCATGACTTTTGGAGTATAATAGGGAGGGATTTAGGACTCACAGTGTTGTCTGGGAACAATCCAGTAGGGATTGGACCCCCACCCCTCAAAAAGGCGCATCAACTAAAGTGCATCTGTACTGATGCATGTAGTATGGGTAATGAGAAGGAAGAGCTTGGAGCATTGTCCAACTGGAAAACTATGGTGTAATTGCCCTCATAGAAACATGGTTGGATGAATTGCTTAATTGGAGTGCTGTGTTGGGAGGCTCTAGGCTCTTCAGAAGGATCAGCCCTGGAAGTAGAGGCATTGGAGTAGCCCTGCGTGTTAGGGAGTGTCTTGACTGTCTTATACATGACTATAATAGTGATGAGAAGGTCGATGCTTATGGGTGAGAATCAGGGAGAAGGTCAGTAAGAAGGTCTGTTATAGACCAAGATGAAGAGGTAGGTGAAGTATTTGGTAAGACAGATAGCTAAACTCTTGGAATCCTTTGTTCTTGTAGGGGGGACTTCAACTTACAGGATGTCTGCTAGAAACACATCACAACAGAGAGGAAACAGTCCAAGACGTTATTGGAGTATTTGGAAGGTAAGTTCCTAATGCAGCTGGTAAGTGACCCAATTAAGGAAGGCTTACTGCTAGACCTGGTGCTCATGAACAGAGGATTTGTGGGAGATGTGAAGGCTGGTGGTCATTTTGGGCATAGCAACGATGACTTGGTACAGTTTTCAGTTTTTGGGGAAGTAAAGAGAGGGGTCAGTAGAACTACTTCCTTGGACTTCCAGAAAGCTGAATTCGCCCTGTTTAGGAGGCTCCTTGACAGAGTCCTCTGAAGGACAAAGTAGTGCAGGAAGGCTGGATATTCCTTAAGAGGGAAATCTTCAAAGCACAGGAATGAGCTATCCCCATGTGCCATAAAATTAGCCAACAGGGTAGAAGACCAGCCTGGCTAAACAAGAGGTTGTGGCTGCCCCCTCCCTGGAAGTGTTCAAGGCCACTTTGCATGGGGCTCTGGATAACCTGGTCTAGTGAGGCTTGTCCTTGTCCATGACAGGGGGCTTGGAACTAGATGATCTGTAATATCCCATCCAGCCTAAAACATCTATGATTCACTTTTTTTACTACTGGAATGTCTGACAAGTGATACTTGTGACTAGTATTGCTTTTGCTTTTTAAAAGTTATTTTTGATGTGTATTTTTCAGCTAAACTGTTACCTTTCTTATGGTTGTATTTCCTTTCTGCATGATTGCCTGGTGCTAGCTGATGCTGACTACAATTTCATACCATGGTGTTGCTAGGTCTGCCCTATAATATGCTGGTAAACTCTCACTGTCCATCACACTGCCCTAACCCAATACACTCATCACATTTGCAAGGAGAAACAGGTATTTTTCTAAGTTTTCTGTTTTGCTGCAAAAAATGCAGGAGAAGCAAGAGGAGTTCAACAGAGGCACAAGGGGCCTGTGTGGAGGGGCAGAGCTGCAACATCAATTGCAGTTGTATCATCTCAAAACTGCTTTAATGAGAAGTTAGTTTATTTCAGAAACAAGGAGTCATAATTGTCATCGGTTGATCAGCTGATCAAATCCAAGATAAAATTAACCAATTGGTTTAGTTAGTGTGCTAATGGGCCAAAACAAAAACAAAAGAAGGAGGGTTCAAAAATCTTATAAATTTCATGCAAAAAACCCACTAACTCGATTTGGGGAAAAAAAAGAACACAAATTTGATTCACCCCACATAAAAACCCATACAAAGACATACAGAGATTAATCACATAACTGGGCCAAGATACTATCTCCACATCCTCAAAGGAAAGAGTCTTCCAGCAGTTCTTTCCCTTGTGGAAATATGGAGCGCTTTCTATTCGGTGTGTACATCCGTGTGCACCAGTGGGAATTTTCATGTCCAGTTCTCTATTCCACGTGTTCCCAAGCTAGCTCTTCATTTCTAGCATTGCCAATTCCTATGGCAAATAAAGACAAGGAAACCCTCTCTGTTTCAACGAGCAATGGAATTCAGACAAAACCTTTCCTCCACTGATTTCTGAGAACATTCATTCTCTATTCTCCACATTCCTTGGGCAAGGTGGCTGCCATGCCCAGCCCAGTGCCATTTGTGTCTTTTCCAACAAACAGACAGAAGCCAAATGAAGAAAAAGCAGGAAACAAGAAACAGGCAACTACAAACTAATCATACTAGTTTGCAGAGTCAAAAAAATTTTGTAAGTTGCTATAGCAACTTCCCAATGCCTCAGACAAGAAACCTGTTCAAATCCAAACCACAATAATATCTCAATGTTGTTATTAAATAGCCACAACTGATACATCCCCTTCACATCTTCAGAGAGATCTTCCTGTCTGGTCTTGATAACGAAGAGTAGCCAAGCAGATCTCTAAGCAGGTGTTTCCCATGCATTGTGGAGCAGCACCAGGACTCTCATAGGGCTCCATGCCAGCTGGCAGTGCTTCAATCTAATAATCTCATAAAGAACTTCCATACAGTGTACTGCAGGGTGTTATAAGGCTTCATTAGCTAAGGTTGGTAAAGCATTGTGAATGCTTAAATCAAAGGAACTAGTTTAATGTTAAATATTATGAAGATGGTTATTCATCATATAAAACTTAAGGTTCCAGCTCAGAGAAGTCAGATCTCACCCTGGCCTCAGTTCTAGTAAGAAGACACATCTGCCATCAGCAGATATTTATGATATGGTTTCTTTGTATGATCTGAAAGCAACACTGTTTCTTTCACAGTTCAAGGCACATTTCATTGTTTTCTTAACAGCAATCTTAATGCTACAGCAGCTAAAACTATTGTCAGGCCAGTCATGTTTTTATCAGGGTATTTTCATTCAACTATATTTAAAGTCTTTATAAAGAGTTATTTAAAAAGTAATAAAAAGGAGTCAAGAAGACTACATTTTAGCATTAGTGAGAACTATTGCCATTACTATCAACAGAACAATTCGTATCAAACAGCAAAAAGCTTTTACTTGTTGCATTAAATAAATAAATGGGAGTTTAAATTAAAACATTTAATCAACTGCTAGTCTTTGCAAACCTTCCTGAGCTTGTTAATCAAGGTTATGTGTCCACGGACAACAATGACCTTTCTGACCTTTCAGAAAATTAATCATGAAGAGCAGACAAAGCATCCCACTGACTGTGACTCTAACAAATCATCATTTTGCATTCTGCCCTCCAAAAAAGAAGGAAGCTAGATTATTTGCAAGAGACAGCACAGGAAAATTAAGAGAACCATTCTGGCACCAAAAAAAATGTTACTATCATTTCAATGTGAATGAGATTCCTACCATAAATTACAAGACTCAGTTTCTTCTGCTTCTCATCCAGTTGCCAATAGTAATGAAATACACTATCTTTTGTTTTCCATAATCTATAGCCCTGTAAACTTAGAAAGCCAGATTTCTAAGGGGTGAAGACTTTTGCCCAACATTCTTCCTGTAGGGATACAGTACTCCTGAGCTTGGAGGATGTGGTCTTTGAATATTAACCAGCTTTCTGGGGCACCCACTACCTCTACCAAGAAGATCCCTTAAAAGGCTGAAATCTGCTCTCGTGAAGTCCAAAGCAGAGAACTTGTTGAGTGCCTTGCTGCCCTCACAACCATGAACTCGACCGTCTTATGACTACTGTAGCCAAGGCTTCCCTTGAGTTTCTCACTCCTCAACAAGCCTCATTGTTGGTGAGGACAAGGCCCAGCATAATAGCTCTGTTCATTGGCTCCTTTACCACTTGGAGGAGGAATTTATCGCAAATTCCCCGCAAGGAATTTCCTGGATTACTTACAGCCAGCTGGATTGTTATTCCAACAGATCTCGGGGCATTTGGAATACCCCACGAGGACTGGGGTTTGTCAATGTAAAGTCATTTCTGTCTGTCTATAAAGGGCATGTTCATCTCAATATTCCCCCTCACAACAGAAAGGACTGAGGAAAACAACACCTCTACTCCCAATCCTTCCACCAATCACCCTAATGCCCTAGTCCCCTTTTTGACAGCTTTGGGATTCTCTCACTAACCTCGTTAACACCAAGCTGCAAAAGCACTGGCAGGTAATAATTGGAGTGCTGTACCAGACTAGGGAGCTTACTCCTGACATCCCTAACCTGGGCCCCAAGAAGACACCAGACTTCTTTGCAGGATGCGTCTGGCTGGCACACTGGCCCTCTGCTCTCCTCAGAAAGGAGTATCGTACCATAATCAATCTCCTGTTTTTCCTGATAGCAGCAGTCCTAATGTGTGGAGCTGACTAGCTTTCCCTTGACAACCCCCTGGATGAGTCTTCATCCGTCTCCTGAGACAAACAGATCATTCACCTGCTCACACTGCAAACAGGTGCTGTTGCTGCTGCCCTCCGGTACAAGTGAGAGGCTTTGACACTGTTTGCAGCTGGACACCTGGGTTGCCACTGGTTCCTTCTCACAACAGCTTTCAGATTAATTGAGACTGTAGTTAGGTCACTGGGGTGGCAGTGACCACTAGTTAAGATTGCTTCTTCAGCCGTGAGGGGAACTGCAGGGTGGGTACTGTGCCCTGCCTGCACATTCTTCTTGTTCACCCTGCCTGCACAAACTGGAAACCTGGGTTAGACTGTTGAAGCAGAGCTTCTCCATACTGACGTGGACAAGCAAGGCACAGCATCATGTAAATCATCATGGACAGGTCCATCTTCCCATGTTCCTCTACTCTTCTTTGCCATTCCTCACTCCTCCCAAATAAATTGTCTTAATGGTGTCTGCCATTAACTGCAAGAGCTAATTATCCTTTCCCCCTTTCAATATCCAGCAGTCCCTAAAACCACCCAATAATGTTCTGAATGAAGCTTTCTGTAGCTGACCTTCATACTCCCTCTGGTACTGTTAACAGCTCATCTGTCCAAGAGGAAAAAAACACTGATTTATTCATATTTCTGACCCCTGCAGATATTCATACAAGCATCTACCCTTCATCAGCCAAGATGGCTTCCCAAAATCATGCTCCAGGATGAGTTAAGTCCAGACAAAATACAAGGCTGGCCTTGTAACCCAGGTTTTGGGAATACTAACACAGCAGCTGAAAACTGCCGAGACTGTCTCCTTCTCTTTGTCAGGCTGTCTCCTTCTTCCTTACAGACACTGATTTTTCATTTCATGCCAAAGATTTTTATCACAGATGTATGCAGCACAAGAATGTAAAACAGAATAGTCATAACTTAATTGCTTGATATCTAAATCAGAGAGTTTAGTCAAACATCTCTTAATTATAGCTAGCTTTCTATAAACATCTGCTAGCAAACACCAGACTTGCAGACTTGCAGGAAGTACACCACAAATGACAGGAGGGCTATGGAGAATAACCTGGGGTAACAAAATAAACACAGTGGTTCATCTCAACGTGCTAGCCTTCTGAATATTTCATTCCCCACAAGCATTTTTGAAATTCAACCAGAAGTCTGTGTGTCACTGGAGTGTTTTACTTTGCCAGTACAACAAAGAACTGAGATAGTATTTTTATCTTACATCTGCTTTCTCAAGGAATTGTGTCATCACTCTTACATCAATTCATTCTACCAGAAAGCAGAGCTAGCAAACTGGCAGAGAAATGTATACAGTTAATTTCGTATCTATAAAGTTTAGATTGACTTCGTTTTCTCTCACAGAAGCCAGGGCTAATTCTATGGCAGACTGGCCTATCAGAATTTTTTTCCATTATTACAATGCCTCTGACCGCATGCATCAGCTTTCAGGCACTTTCTCCAGACAAAAGCAGAAATTTTTTAATGGAAGAGGAACTTTATTATGCATCCTCTCTCAGTTGCTGAAGATGTCTACCCAAACTAGACACAGCTCTAGCTGGGTCCCACTCGCTTTTACTTTGTGTTATTCCTGCCCAATTTTGTAAGTCTAAATGAAATTAATTTATCTTCTGCAACCTTCATAATGGTTTACATTTGATAAATATATGCTAGAATCACATTTAAATGCATAAAATCATCCTTATTAAGTGCATGAATGGCAACACAGAGAATATGTAGTATATATAATTGTGACACACACATCTGTTTCCAACAGCATTATATGATGCTCCACAAGAGAGCTGCAGCTACATATGCAGCTTTCACACTACAGTAATCTGGCTTTTGTCACCAGGACAGATGTGCTCTCTTAGGTTTTTGCCCAGTGGAATTACACCAGGACAAATTAGAATTAGCAGTGTAGAAAATTATTAAAACCAAGAACAACAAGAAAGCAGTCTTGACAGAGCAAGACCTGTGCCATTTCTCAATGCTTCCGCGGTCTCAAAAATCACCCACGAGGGAAAATTTTTCTTATTGGGCATGGCTTAATGATGGCCTCAGAAAATAACTAATTAACCTAATGTGTAATCCTGACCATAATATTATTAGCCGTGCAAGTGCCAAATAGTACTTTTCTTGTAATTACTATGCAATCTTTGCTGCTGTTGATGAAATTATGCTGAAAGACTTCGCTACATGGTGTTATAAAACTTACATTTATACAGCTTGCTCCATGCTTGATCATCACCACACACGTTAACAAAAGAATTCTGCATAGAGGAGAAGAGAGACTTTTATATACTTTCATGAAAGGCAAACGATCTGTAGAGACAAATAGGTAAAAATCAAGCAACATTTTAAATTCATTAGGTCTGTTATGCCCATAGTACTTCAAGGGGAAGGAGAAATCTGCCTGAAGTCTATCAACTCTGGATAGAGATAGAAATCTCAGAGCAGAGAATAAGCAACACATTTGAGTTTAGTATCTCCACTAAGACACAGGATCGTCTCTGCAGTTCTCCATAACTGACTAAAAAGCCTTTGCCGCTCATGTGCCTGCTATTACCTGTCAGTAAGCTTGTCCTGAATAAATTTACCTCTAAATTAAATCATTGTGCTGAGCAGACAAACACATATAAGGAGAAAGAATTGCAAGTACCATCATAAAATTTGTCTCCTACCTTGGGAACTCCTTAATGCTTCAAGATTTTATTCCATTAGCATTGCATCAGAAACTTGAACCTAAATGGCTTTCTCTCCCCCATAACGGAAAAAAAAAAAAAACACCCCAATGTTTGATAACAAACCAAGAAGTAATTTTCTTTTTCTGTAAAACCTACAAAATACTGCTGCCAACTTCAGTTACACACATTCAGATAACAATAGTGATGTCCTTTAAAACATTTCTCAGCTTACGGTAAATTAGGCAGCTGCATCTACAAAAAGTGCCATTTTTGTATTCAGAATATGGAAATGTGTAAGGTAGGCAAAGGCATGAGTCTAGAAATGTGCTCAAGGAATTAACGATTGCAAAGCACACAAAATCCTTAAAGAATTTGATTGGCCTCTGTATTGCGAAGGGCAGACAGGCTAAATAGCACCAAGCACTCTCCTTGCTGAACAAGGATGATCTTTTCAACCTAGTATTTTGTTTTTTAAATAATTTGGCATATTGATCAAGTTGAATTATCACCCACTGGTCAGCAATTCACTGCATTAGCTAATGCATTTAACTGCTAAACTGGACATGTTATAGTGAGCATAAATATCAAAAGACAACGATGCTGCTGAATTCTGGCTGTCTCAGAAGCCCAGAAGACACAAGTTCTTCCCTGAGGAAAACTGCCTAAAGGCATTTAAAGTCTAACCCTGCTATTTTATATTTAATTGAAAACGTGTTCTTGGAGGTGAGGTGCCCATCTAACTGCATCACATGGAAGCTTCACCTTTTGGTGAAAAAAAAATTCTCACAACGAAGCAAGGGGAAGAAAAAAGCAAAAAACCAGCACAAATCAACCTCTCATTACCCACAAAACCTGTCTTCAGGTTCAAACTTGTTCAGCTTTTCTCAGCCTAGCAGCAGATTTAATCAGAGTTACTACCAAGTGCAACGGCCAGGGCAAGCCCCTACATGGTGAGAACGTCAGAGCATCAGCTGCCACAGAATGACACTCAGTATGTGGCTGTACAAAAGCCAAGTGCTCTATCACCATCATATTACAGCTAACAGAGAAGAACAGAACAGAAGACACTAATTTTCATGTGCCAGATCTTAGAAAAAACAATTAAAATTGGCAGTTCTGAAATGCAGTTAAGCTGCCTGGATTTTTCAATTTTATTCTTTTCTAGTTCAGGCAATGAATCTCCATGACCCCCTTATTCTCCCAAATCGTTATTCACATAGGAATTCTTCCCCAGGAATTAATCAGTGACAGAGAAAGGAGAGCAGATTGCTGTATCTTCGGGTTAAGGGCTTCTCAATATGTCAAAGACATTTAAGACAAGTAGGCCGTGACATTTTCAGGCTTCAATTTTATAATACATTTTTGTGACCGTATTTAGGACACCTGTGGAGAAGAGCATGCTAGATGTGACTGGAATGTCCTTTTCATTACCTCCTCCATATCTGTATCTCCTTGGGAAGCCTGGCTGGTGTAAGGTTGTGCTTAGATGACTTTTTTTTTGATAAAAAAGCAGTTTTCAGAAACAGTTTCTTCTCATTAGTTTTCCCATTATCACAGTGATAAAACTGCCTCCTGATGCTTTTTAAGGTACCATGTTCAGTTATGCATGAACCACTGAAAAATGAGGAAATGAAGACAGCAAGTCTGTGCTATGGCTGCCAAAGTCTTAAACCATCCACCTTTTATCAATTTCTATCCCTTAACAATCTCTATCTCTAGCCACGGAGATTCCAATTACACTAAATATTTTCAAATCAACTGGGCCAAATTCCTTAGCCAGAGTGGAAGGTCTCTGCACCATTAAATATTATTATTAAATAAATAATAGAAAAAAATCCAACTCATAAATGATTTCATATCATATTCAAGTGTAAGTCAATTACTTGAAACCATTAAAAGTAATTTTCTAACCCAACGTTACTTTGCCAGAGATTTTTCAGGATTTTATCAAAAAAAGAGTAGACTCTAAATGTACAATGAATAGCAGTCAGCATGGTCTCATGGGCAGTAAGTTCCACAAACTTCTATTTTTTTTAAAAACTTATTTTACCTAGTCTCTATAGATTCAAACAATTTTCTTACTATCAGACAACATTTTGATCCAAAATCTTCAATTGTCTGGAATTCCCTTCTATGGATCTGAAAGTAGATCACTGATAACTCTCCAAACTTTGACGTTTACAAAAGGGCATCAAAAAAAGGGCTACAGAAAAGACATATTCCCAAAAAAATATCTTTGGTCCAACAGTAGCTGACATTACCAGTTATCCAGATGACTAGGAAGCATGAAATTCTTGTCAAGCAAATAGGCAGGCAGCAGAAAGACTGGTAGGGTGGCGAATAGCAAGTTTGTCTTCTGAACTGATCTGAATCACCTCACTAAAAGGTCCTTATATCATATAAGGATAGCATTGCGTTGGATTGAATTGAGAAAAATTGTTACAGAATCACTTTAGATCTAAGAGTCCTTTTCAGATTATCAAAGTCAAAGATCGCTGCCAAGTTACCACTGAGCCACTTCCTTAATCATAGAATCATGGAAGGGATTGGAAGGGACCTCGAAAGATCATCTACTCCAATCCCCCTACCACAGCAGGATCACCTAGACCAAGTCACACAGGAACACATCCTGGCGGGTTTTAAATGTCTCCAGTGAAGGAGACTCCACAACTCCCCTGGGCAGCCAGTTCCAGTGCTCTATCATCCTCACTGTGAAGAAGTTCCTTCTGATATTTATATGGAACCTCCTATGT
>JAOXOE010033141.1:0-10436 GCA_028565055.1 Phoeniculus purpureus
CTCAAAGCCCTCAGCTCAGACTCTGGCTAAGCTCACAGAGCTGGGATTGCTCACTCTCTACAAAATGCATCCCTACACATGTTCCTGTGTGACTGGATCTAGGTGATCCTGCTGTGGTGGGGGGATTGGACTAGAGGATCTTTCGAGGTCCCTTCCAATCCCTAATGTTCTGTGATTCTCTGATAATGTGTTTAACACCTCTTGTGCCAGTCCTGAGACCCTCTGGCCTAAAACTTCTGTGGGAAGGGATCAACATCTCTAATAAAGAACCTTCCGGTTCTGGAGACCTGAAGAGGTGTCTGCTTCAATCCGACTTCCCCCTCTCTCCGCTAGACTTAAGCAGCAGGAAGTACTGTTTGCAAATGGGCTCCAAATATTTTCTCCCAGCATTTATTAGTTTCCGTTCTATTTTTAACTATTGATTTTTGCCGTCAAATCCCACACGTTGCCTTCTGCCCAGTCAGCACTGCCCCGCAGTTGAACCTTTCATTAAAGTCCATTGTTGCAATGCCACTGAAAAACCCCGAGTGAAACAGACCTTTATCTGAAATCAAACGTTTTGGCTGTGTAACCCTGTCGGTCATGTTAATCCATCCTGTTGCAACCAGCCAGAAGGGGTGCCAACGCTTTAAGCCTTTTTCAGTTTGCTTTAATTGGGTGTGTAATTATTTTTCCACAACTAATCAATTCCCATACTGTAATTGCAATTATCAAATAACGGCAAGACCGCTCAGAAATTCGGAAAGGCAAGATCTTGTTAAGATTTTGTTGGAGGAAAGTCTCGGAACCCTTCCAATTTTTATTTTCATTGCACCCCAGAGGATTTTCTGCGCTCCGCCGTCCGAAGTCAAAGGCCAAAGTGGCAAAGGTAAATGTCTCCGGGGTGATTCATGGCACCCACGGGAAGGCGTGTTTTTGTCTCGTTCAAAACATTCCTGAATGTCTGTTATTTTTCCCCTAGATGAAGTGCAAACTTACAGAGTGTGACTGCAGCTGGCACAGCATAAAGAGGGAAAGCTTGCTGACTTTATCAGCAGTGGATAGAGAAGGAGGAGCACAAGCCACAGGGAAATGCACGGAACCAGCTTCAGGACTAGCAAACGTAAGTCATCTCCATGGGACATTAATGTCTATAAATACGTGAAGGGTGGGTGGCAGGAGGATGGACACCCACCCTTCACACATTTATCAACGTTAATGAGGTCACGCCTCAGTCTTCTTTTTTCTGAGCTCAAGAGACCCAGCTCCCTCAGGCTTTCCTCATCAGGGAGATGTTCCAACCCCTTCATCATCCTCGTGTCTCTGCGCTGGACTCTCTCCAGCAGTTCTGTGCCCTTCTTGGTCTGAGGATGAACAAGATAAGAGTCAGTGTGTGTGGTGAAGTCACATAAGCGCTGGGTTTGTTTAAAATATTGTGAGTGCTAGAGAGGTGAAATGTGATGAGGACTAAAGAAAATCGAAGCTATTGTGGCCAGAAAGATGTAGCTTTGCGATTGAATTTGCTGTGATGACTATGGAAAAGAATATCTGGCTCCTGCTTGCTAGCCGCGACCCGCTCATCCAAACCAGGTAACCTCAATGTCAGAGCCAAGAAGGAATCATGCAAACCCAGTGACAGTGGTGAGGAGAGTGCTGGAGACGGTCTGGCTGTAGCGAGAAGGAGTGTCGGTCTCGAGCACTGGGCACCAGTCTCCAGGTTAGCCAGACTCAAGAGCTGGTTTCCTTCAGTCTTGCCTTCACTACGCCAGCCTTCACCCAGCTCGTCTCCTGTTCTACTCATCATGGACAGTGATATCACCTGCTATGGGCGTTTTGCAGCGACAAAACCCTGAACCTTGTCCTTCCTGAGCCAACCAGTAGACCCTCCACTGGTTTCGTTGGGCTACCCCAAGGCACTACCTTGGAGAATCAGTCCCCTTCCATACCTTGCTGGAAGTAGGAGTGTAATTCCTGTTGCCTTCAGTACAGAAAAGCTTCTAAAAGCTTTTCCATTTCTGGGAACAATGTTCCGTGTCTCTCTCTGGGCAGATGATTGATGCATCTCCTTCTGCGCCCCTGTCGCTCGGTTCAGTCATCTCTCCTGCCTGGCATGTGAGTGCAGGCATGAAGCGCGTAAGGTCCGGGCAGACCTCAGCTGGCACAGGCTGTAGGGGGCACCTCCAGGCTGTGGAAACACCTGAGGAGAGCAGGCTCACAGCGGCTGACTTTTGGGATGAAGCTGAAATGTGTTTTTTCTCTTGGACAACTGACTGAGGGAGAGACATCCATTATCCTTGCCGGGGAAATCTCAGACACAACTGGGGCTTGAGCTTTGCTGTTACTGGAAAAGGAGGTGGTTTAATGCATAAGGGAAACGGATTTGCTTGGCGACTGATCTTCTCGGACGACTCCAAGGGAAACCTCACAAAATCCTCAGCATCTCACGTCTCTGGTCAGCGGCAGGAAGTTTCTTGCATTACTCGCGTACAAATCTCGTTGCGATCAGCTTCGTCTTGTTTTATCGCCATCGTTCTGCTGTTGTCTGCTCCCCATGGATTTGCTTGGCCTCTTCTTGTGTTGTCCTTCAGAGATCACAAGATGATCTTGGAGTTGAATGCTGATCTCCTAACGCTGCTGTGGGACACGTGCAGACGTGGACAGGAGGTCAGGACTGACTTTTCCCGTGTCAGGTATCTGTTGGACTTGTCCTAGGAGCAGCTGTTGGCTACAGGTTTGCATGAGGGGGTCATTTGTTGAGCTGTCAAGCTTTGTGAGCCTTCCCCAGGAAAAACAGCTTCATCACCGTGACTGTAGCTGTGCCAAGGCTGTTTATTAACACAATCACCTTCTGTCAGAGCAGCTGCATTTTACAAAGAGAGGTAATAAAATTGATGGTTTTGGTTTTAAAGCAGCTTTTGTTTCATGCTAGTGAAAGCTGCTTCCAGCCCTCTCTCCCTCCTCCCATGTGGGAGATGTGTTCTTTGCCTGACAGACTGCAGGGATGTTTGAGAGGAAAACGGCTGCAGCCTCTGTACTTGGGTCAAAAGGGCTGGGAACAGACAGGTAAGTGCCCAAGCGGCAAAAGCTTCACGGTGTTCCTGGGCACCATCTCTGGCACAGCTCCTTCACATGTGCAGCTGCAGTTGTGTCCACAAGGAATGGGCAATGACGGAATCAACAACTGAGAATTAAATTAGACATCTCACACGGGAAGTCTGACCCTCTCAAGTGAAGTGTTTCTCTCTGCCCCACTATACCCTGTGATCTGAGGTGTCTTCAGAGGAGTGCTCCCAGGGGTGGAAGCCCACACAGCACATGCTTTCCTCATCAGGGAGGTGTTCCTCTTCCTTCATCTTCTTCGTTGCTCTGTGCTGGAGTCTCTCCAGCAGATCAGTGTCCCTCTGAAAATTACACATAAATGAAAATGGACATAAAATCCCTCTGATTAGTAGGATGTGACTTTTCTTTTCAGATTGCCCATATGAAGGTGGTGAATCCCCTGTCTCCCTGATGAGGAAAGGCTGAAGGAGCTGAGTCTCTTGAGCTTGGAGAAAAAGAGACAGAGGGGTGACCCCATTAATGTTGATAAATATGTGAAGGGTGGGTGTCAGGAGGATGGAGCCAGGCTCTGCTCAGGGGCATCTAATGCTAGGACAAGGGGCAATGGGTGTGAGCTGGAGCAGAGGAGGTTCCACATCTATATGAGAAGGGACTTCTTCCCGGTGATGGTGACAGAGCCCTGGAAGGGGCTGCCCAGGGGAGTTGTGGAGTCTCCTTCTCTGGAGATGTTTCAAACCCACCTGGACATGTTCCCGTGTGACTTGCTCTAGGTGATCCTGCTGTGGCGAAGGAATTGAACTAGATGCTCTTTCGAGGTCCCTCCCAATCCCTCATGTTCTGTGACTCTGTGATGTCTCTGCCCATTGCATAAATGTGCTGAAACAGCATTAGGCTGGTGCTGCTTCAGTTCTCTTCAAATTCCCTGTTCAAGGCAAACTTCAGCCACAGTAGTTTGAGATTCTTTCATGATCAGGTTCTATGGATCATATTTGAGTCAAGAAATAGAATGAAGAGGTATCCTGAAGAGTGAACCACCAGGCGTTTGTACGTCGGTAACTAAGGACCACGTGGAAATAGCCATCTAAAGCTAGGGAAGGTGAGGACTGTATAGCAGGACATATGGTGAATGGAATTGATAATATTGGAGCAGTAATGAGAGCTATGAGATGCTCGTGCATCTATTAATATCCGTATCCACATACACCCCCACGTATTCTAAATATATGAACAGTAGCTGGAACTATCAGCAAGTAAAATGAGACTGCGTAACGCAGTGGAATGGAAGGAACACGAATGCGAAAACAATGGCAAGGCCAGAATAAAACTGAAGCAATTAGGGGGAGACAAAAGAAAGAAGGATACTTACTAAAATTATTTCCATAGAAGGAGGGTTGTGAATGTGGGGAGCTATTTTCAACCACAAAAAATGTTTGAAGGAAGTTTCTTAGGTTTTCCACAGCAGATGAAATGGCTGACTCTTAATGAGCATGGTGACCATAAGGAACCACAGGATCACAGAACGTTAGGGATTGGAAGAGACCTCAAAAGATCATCCAGTCCAATCCCCCTGCCACAGCAGGATCACCTAGATCCAGTCACACAGGAACATGGCCTATTGTGTCCAGTTCTGGGCACCTCAGTTCAAGAGGGATGTGGAGCTGCTGGAGGGAGTCCAGTGCAGAACAACGAGGATGATGAAGGAAGTGGAGCACCTCCCTTATAAGGAGAGGTTGAGGGAGCTCTTTAGCTTGGAGAAGAGGAGACTGAGGGTGACCTCATTAATGTCTATAAATATGTGAAGGGTGGGTGTCAGGACGATGGAGCCAGACTCTGCTCAGGGGCACCCAATGACAGGACAAGGGGCACCGTGTGTGATCTGGAACAGAGGAGGTTCCACATCAATGTGAGAAGGAACTTCTTGCCAGTGAGGGTGCCAGAGCCCTGGAAGGGGCTGCCCAGGGGGGTTGTGGAGTCTCCTTCTCTGGAGACGTTTAAAACCCACCTGGCCATGTTCCTGTGCAACTGGATCTGGGGATCCTGCTGTGGCAGGGGGTTGGACTGGCTGATCTCTTGAGGTCCCTTCCAATCCCTAGTGTTCTGTGATTCTGTGATATCTGGACAACCCATCAGTTCACCACCTCATTATCTCATCGTGAGGCGAGCGGTTCTGCACTCCTAGATCGCCAGCGCATACAGACAGCTCCGAACAGAGTTTGGGCAAAAGTAATTGTGAAAAAGGAGATTTAAGGTTAGCATCATGCCTGCCATGGAGATGTGGCTGTTTTTAGCAGAGCTATTTAAAACAGGGACTGCAATGAGTATTTTGGGCTCCAAGGTGCCTGTAGCCAGGACGCAGGAGCTGCACAGTTACTCACAGTAGCAGACACCAGAAGACAGTAACAGGGAGCGCTGTCCTGTGCTTGCAAACCACAGAAACCCTCATGAGTAAAGGAAAAATTCCCATTTACCCCAAGCAACACACTGGAAACCTCACTGAGCTGCTCCTCCAGCATTGTCAGCCCCTGACACGCCAGTGCTCTGCCACGTGTGAAGGTTCTCTTTGCCGAAGAGGGAAATCTGCTTTCCCTGAGCAACCCTTGTCAGCCTCCATCGGCATCAAGCGCCCAGTGAAATGCAAGGCTGGAGTGAACTCAGACACACAGGGACCTTGTGCAGCATGAGGAAGGCACTCACCATGCTCTAACCCACCACAGAGCAGCCTGCTTCTGGGATCTCCAGAGTAACTGGGCTACTTCACTCCAAGCGGTGAGCACTCAGCATTTAGCAGCAGCTCTTGCAGGTAGCACCACAGCAGCCACCCTCTGGCACCAGTGACACTCTAGAGTTACCCCAGGAGCAGCCCCATGAAATCTCTTTACCCCAAAGGAGGGATAGATGTTTGCTCTGAACACCTGAGACAGGGGCTCAGGAAGACACTTCATAAACCAGAGACTCATAGGGTTGAAAGGGACCTCCAAAGGCAATCTGGTCCAACCCCACTACACCAAGCAGGGCCATCACTCACCAGACCAGGTTACCCAAAGCTCCATCAAGCCTCACCTTGAATGGCTCCAGGGATGGGGCCTCCACCCCCTCTCTGGGGAGCCTGTTCCAGGGATCCCCCACCCTCAGATTCAGCAACTTTTTCCTGCTGTCTGACCTCAATCTGCCCTTTTCCAGCTTCAGACCATGACCCCACGTCCTATGGTTCCCTGTCCTTGGGAACAGTCTTCCCCAGCCTCTTGCAGGCCCTGTAATGCCTGAAGACCCAGCCCAGTGTGGGTTTATGGAGCTGTTGGAACCCTCTCTTGGGACTGTTTGGCGCTGCCTTTACGCATGGCTGTGCCCATTGATTGTTGCAGCTCAGTCCATATGGAAAATAGGTCAGCTGCACCAGTCTCAGGAAGGGAGGGTCACTTGTCAGGATTGTCATCTGGAACGCAGGGGCTGTGTGTCTTCATGGAGGAGGCTGGAACTGCTTCCACAGGTTTTGTCAGGTGTTGTGGAATCCAGCCCATCATCACTGAGAACATCCCATCAAGTCACTGAATCAAGTGCAAACGTTAGCTACAGCCCTCCACAGTGAGATGTGAAGATGGCCTTCTGAGGTCTCTTCCAACCCCTAATCTGCTGTGAATGTGTGAAAGCAGTAATATTCTGAGCAAGGGAACTGATTTCCCACAACAATAGGGAGAAGGAATGAAAAACAAGTGGAAGTGGGTAACATGACCGGTGGTACTGAGAGGGTGAAATTATCCCAAAGGCTGAGGTCTTTTGAAAGCTCCAGAGCTCAGATCTACTGAAGCAATGAACAGGACTCTGTGAGGCTCTCCAAGGCAAAGTAAAATGAATCCTTAGAGAACCCACTTGCTCTGACTAGGTGCTGAAGCAGCAGAACAGCCAACAGCAGTGAACCCTGCTCTCTGATGGAAAGGGAGTAGATGGCAGCTTGCTCCAGGCTCCACATCTACAGACATAAATAGGCCTCCTCTGTGATCTTAGAGGCCATGCATGAGGAACCAAGAGACACGGAGCCACTAGCACTGCCCGGCACCTGGGTATATTTCCAAATACACACAGACATTGCTGAACACGTCTCAGACACGAGTGCTGCTCCTCAACGCTCCAGACACGCTGTGAACAATATTCCAAGTCATGGCAAATGTGACATCTGCCTTCAGTCACATTTCAAGTGCCAAACCCCTTAGTTGCAATGCTGGGCACCTAAAGAAACGCTGTGAATTTAAACAAAGATGGGGACAGTAAAGATCTTTAGCAACAGTACAACCTGAGCGAGGAATTCCAGCAAAGACCCTCTAACAGCAGCTCCCCACGGCACAGCCAGCCGTCAGTTGCCAATACACTGTGCAAGCTGAAATGTACTGGTTGCCCTCAAACCATTACGTAACCCTAAAGCCATATCATGACCCTGACACCCCTTAAAACATGGTCTCTAGTTTCCCATCGCTATTTTAGGTCACTTCTTGTCACCTAAACTGAACCTTCTTCTTAAATAAATAATTCACGTAGAGCAGGGAAACCTGCTGCTCACGTGCAGAGCAAACACAACCCACAGCCAGCACCTCCCAGCACTCCTTTCCTTGTGGATCATGCAGAATGTTGTGTCTGTTTCCTCGCTTTACTGGGATTGTGTTTATTTTTCTTGAAGCAAGCTGTCATTTACAACATCTTCTGGCTTAACAGCTCTTTTAACCTAAAACAGCTGTGTTTGCTATGAGCTCTGCTTCTTGGGTTGCCTGAGCCTCTGCTTTTTAGGATTTCCAGCAGCCAGCTCTCATCCTCTCAAGGGCGGCGATATTTCACCTTTTATTATGTGACACAACCAGGGGCTGACTGCAGCCGATGCTCTGAGTGTGGGATTTCATTATAAACCCCAGTGTTTTGATTCCCCTCTGGGATCTGTTTTGAAACAGCCTTTTGTAAACAGCTGCAGCCCTAAGCAGACCCACACCAAGGGCTGCAGCACTTCCTTCTTATGGCCACAGCATCACATCCAACCTGCACTGCTTGTTGTTAACAGTGCCTCAGAGCCTTAACTGAATAATGGAAGGGAACACTCAGCAAGTGAAGCCATGGGAATGGGGAAGGTTGACCCCTTTGTATGGAGAGTCATAGACAAGGGGTAAAAAAACCCCACTGTATAATGAACCCCCTTCGCTTGTCCTCAGATGTTTGCACTGCCATGACTCCTGGAATTATCGTCATAATTCCACGGGAAAGAAGACAACTGAGATATCTCAAGACCTGATCATCATCTTCTCCTTCCTTACTCTTCCTGCCTCCTTTTGGATCAGCGTGATTTCTCCATTTGCTTTTCTCCTCTGAGAATGTGGAGTACAAAGTCTTTTCCATCACCACTAGAGCATTCCTCCTGCTTCCTCCTAACCCCATTCCTCCTGCTTCCTCACAGCGATCCAGCTCATCTAGGGTTCCTGCTGTTGGCAGAGGGAGAAGAGCAGTGGCTGGAGCTGCAGGAGCCCTGGCCATGTGCAGCGCCCCAGAGCAACACCAGCCCAGCAGGGCACCTGTCTGCGCTGCAGAGCACAGCCCATGCTCACATCTCGAACACATTCCCATGGCTGCCAACACTGCTGAACTTCTCTGATCAATTCTCTAAGGTACTCTGCCCAGGAATATTCTTTTCCAGCCTGGGCTGTCACCACCCTTCCATTTCCAGCCCTAGAAGAGCAGTGGAGCAATTTCTGTGATCTAAAGTGTTTGCATCCCCACGGAGCATTCTGTGTGATTGGAAGTGTTTGTGTCCCTGTGCCTGCTCTGTAGCCTGGGAACAACTCACCTCACCCATAACCACAAGAGAAGGAAGGGGTGCCACGGGAGGTTCTGTCCTGGGGAGGACAGCAAGCTAACCCCACGCCCAGCTGAGTGCAGCACTACTCCACTCACAAGCACACAGCTACATCCTGGGGAGGACAGCAAGCTAACCGCATGACCAGTTAAGTGCAGCACTACTCTGCTCACAAGCACACAGCTACGTCCTAGGGAGGACAGCAAGCTGACCGCATGCCCAGTTAAGTGCAGCGCTGCTCTGCTCACAAGCACACAGCTATGCTCCAGCCTGTTATCAAAGGCTGCTCCTAGTTTTTTCTCCAACTCTGTATTCTGAGACCTCCCAATGGAAAATCTGAGTGCACAAACCCTCCCCATTTCCTTGCTGTGTTTCAGTGATCAGAAGCACAACCTCCTCTCTCCAGACCAGCACAGTGAGCCCTGCAGCCCAGTGACAGAGCCCAGCCCCAACACAGCAGCGTTACAAGCGGTTCATGTCACAGCAAGGCTCATCTGTAGTGACACCACAGCCTTGATTTAGGTCCTAATTAGATTTAATTTAGGACCTTGCTTAGGTCCTTAGGACCTGATTTATCCTTAATTCATCCTTTGAACATTGAATCTATCCACAGACCCAGCGCCCAGCTCTGAAAACTAAGCCATTTTAGGAGCAGTGTTAGCTCAAGCGTGAGAGAGTGCGTAGGACGGAGGGAAGAAAGGAAAACTTTTCCAATGCCTCCTGTTTTACACACAAAGGGACTGCTAGGCCTAGCAACGGTCTAAGGGCTGCTGGCTCCACTGCTGGGCTAGTAACGGTTGCTGAGCTCTAGCCATAGGAACAGCTTATGCACTCGAGAGAGGAATTGCAAGGCTTGGGAAAAAAGACAAATGGAGTACAGAAAATCGACTGAAAAATAAAGCTAAAATAATAATAAATAAAAATAAAAACACACAGCGGGTGGGGGTTTCATTGACTCTTCCTGAAAAAACCCACCCCAAACCAGCCAGAGCTAAAGTGACTGCAGGAGCATCAGGTCTGTGACGAGATGCCAACCTGGTACTAACTCCCAGCTGTGATGGAGTGAGTGGTTTCGACACCCAGCCCCGCAGCCTTCCCCAGCCTCCCCCAGCCTCGCAGCCTTTCCCAGCCCCGCAGCCTCCCCCAGCCCAGCAGCCTCTCTCAACCCCGCAGCCTCTGCTAACCCGGCGCGGTGCGGGAGGCGGCTCCGCCCGGGCGCCGCGGGTTCTTGGAAAGCAGCGCCGCGGCCATGGAGCCCTCAGCTGTCTCCCGCACGACTCCGCTCCGCTGCTCACGGGCGGGGTGCCGAGAGCAGGGGGCTTCCCGCACCCCCGCCCTTCGACTCCGCACCCCGACCACACCGCCCGTCACCGGCCTCGCTGCCCCCCGGCCCCGCTGCCCCCCGGTCCAGCGCTGTCCAGGGTCCCGCCGCGCCCCGCAGTCACTCACCCCGCATGACCGAGGCCGCCCGCTCCGGCTCTGCAGAGGCGCCGCTCCCGCGCCCCAAAGGTGTCTCTGGGCAGTGGGCGCGGCGGGGCCGGGCGGGAGGGTGCGGAGGGGGCCCCGGCGG
>JAOXOE010033142.1:0-10436 GCA_028565055.1 Phoeniculus purpureus
GAAGGGACCCAAAGAGATCATCGAGTCCAACCCCCCTGCCGGAGCAGGACAAAACTATCTAACACAGATCACAGAGCTTCATCCCAAATGTCTCTGACAATCCCGACCCTTAATCTCTTCCGTCTATACACCTTTTCAGCTCTTCCCTTAACCACAGGCACATACTTGCCATGATACACACAATAAAAACCCAGCTCATAAAAACAGAGAAATCAAATTGAACATTGAACTCTTGACATTCGCTATCCATTACTGTATTTGTACGCACTGCCATCTCCCACTGCTCATTATCATTTGTCTCCATATCAGCCCTCATGGGTTTTTTTAATCCAATTCTCACAGTATTTGATACTTTATATAATCACATACTTTGAAAAGCTGGAGAATCTTCGTTTTTAGTGTGAGAATTTTGGCTTTAGCTAGTGATTTTTCTACCTGCTATGATTTGAAAGAAGGGTGCACAGAAGCAAGAGAAAATCCAAAATACATTAATTCTCAGGGGTCAAATAACACAATGAGAAACCAAGATCAAAAAAATAAAATGAAAAAAAAATGTCAATTTAATGAAGTCAACTTTCTTAGCCAATCTTATGAGCAAACACGCTGTAAGAGTGTGACCTACATGGCCTCTGTAGCTATAAAGATGACTAGTCTGGACTAACACAAATGTGAATATTAGCTAATATCCTGGTTCAGGAGAGCCTGCAACACAGCATGAAAACCTTCAGAAAATCTTGACTCTATCTAGACAGAAAGATTGGCAGAACCATCTTTAAGCAAAACTTTTTTCTAGGCTTTCCATGAGGAACTGAGGTGAATCTTTTTTTAAATGTAATTTGATTTCCAATGGCAAGAAGTTCTGCTGTTCAGAAACCAGATAAAGGATGAGCTGGAGACACAGGGGAAAAAGTCCCAAATCAATTGCTGCTTACTGGGCAGTCAATTTCTTGTGAACGGGTCAGAGGACCAACAGCAGTTGAGACCTCATGTTCAGAGCTTAATAAGCTGAATTATTCTTGAGTTGACATTTTTCTTGGGTTTGGAAAGTTTTAAGAGTCTCCATCAAACCTCTATTAGCACCACACAATGTGGTTTACTATAAAATAATCTCATTAAGAGGTTTCAAAGGGTTCTGAGTGTGCCCTAGAGTTTCCAGATATCTGCTTAGGTTGGAAGAGATGCCTTACATTATCCTCAAACACGACTTTAAAAGCTTGTGTGTTAATAGTGTAATGGATTAAATGTTCCTTTAATAGTGTAATGGATTAAACGTTCCTTACAACTTTTACTTTGAGATCATTTCATATGTCCTTTCTGTTCAGGAAGCCATTGAGGAGCTCATTTTAGCTACAAAGCTCTGTCTTCTAATCCTCTTGTGCTCAGGGAAATATTGGAATGGTTTTGATATGATACTTTTTTTACTTTTGCACAACAACAGAGATTCCATTCATTTCTAAAGCAGGAATTGTGAGTCTGATTAGAAATTTAGAAGCAGGCAGCTTATAATTACCCGCTTTTTGCATGTTGTTTTCTTTCCCTCTTCAGTCCTAAACACCAGCCTATGAGAACACTTGCCCCACCTTCTGAGACACATCTCAGATACAGTTCATTGAAAAAAACAAGGGGTTTGCATATCTGGTAGCCTACTACAAGAGCAGGAAGAGATTAATAAAACATTTATTTGCCCATTGATAAACAGCTTAAGAACCTGTCACATCTGCTAGACCTGGTGAAAAGCCTTGAAGCCCACGATGCCACTCCTGGTTCATAATAATCACAGAATAATAATTATTACATAAGTCGTCTTGTCTGTTCAACTCCAAAAAATTGTTGACAGTTATTCTGATCCTTTGAGCTGTGTTTTCGTAATTACAGCATCAACAACCATCACCACCATTTCTGTATCCAAAATTAAAGCAACATATATGTTACCACTGCCAAAGTAGTCACAGAGAAGTACATCTGCATCTACAGAGCCTCTCTCCAAAATCACATGTTGTACACATAATACCAACCCAAGAATGCTGTTATCCTGGGACTGTAAAATACACTCAGTGCACCATGTTTTGGTGCTTTCTGCTGACGAAGTCATACCTGACACAGGTCATTTCAGAGTGGACTTGAATTCTGAATATGTGCATTAAAATGCAACCAGTCCCAGGGTAGAAAAAAAATAGACCTGAGCTTCAAATGTGACAGCGAACAAAACAAACTCAATTTTTCATTAATAGCGAATCATTACTCAGTGTGCTGTGGAAAGTCTAGAGGAAACTTGGGGGAGACCAGCTGAAAGGCTCATCTGTTACAGGGACTTACCATTTGACAAGTGGTGTATAAAAACTATCCTTTAAGAATATACTTGAACAATAAATCTACTAACTCAGCAAAGCAGAAAACAGTCACAAACATTTAGCTATCTGGTGACGTCAGCTCCTCTGCTGACATGGTTCCAGTTTTCAGGTTCAATTTAGCATTGATCTCCAGCCAGGACACTGGTTCTTGGCCACATACGAGCATGGCCAACCTCTTACCTGCCTCCCTTCGGTCATCATACAATAAACAGAAAGTGCCTACCAAGTAAGTCTCTGAATGCAGTCTTGCAGATCTTTCAGGACTTGAGCAAGATATGACCCATTGACACTGAGAAGTCTGAGCTGGCCATGCGTTTGACACCTGCCTGTAAAGCAATCGTGAGCAGTTTATGTAGGTCTCTTAAATTAAGTGGGGAATCCAATACTTAACAGAAGAACTACTTAATCATAGAATAATTCAGGCTGGAAAAGACCCTTGAGATCACCAAGTCCAAACATTAACCCTACTCTACAAGTTCACCACTAGACCAGATCTCTAAGCACCACATGTAAACGACCTTTAAACATCTCCAGGGATGGTGACCGAACCCGTTCCCTGGGCAGCCTGTTCCAATCTCTGACTACGTTTTTGATTAAAAATATTTCTCTAACATCCAGCCTAACCCTCTCCTGGCACAGTTTGAGGCTGGTGCCTCTGATTCTGTCACTAATGACCTGTGAAAAGAGACCAGCATCCTCCTCTCTCAAATACCCCTTCAGGTAGCTGTAGAGGGTGATAAGATCTCCCCTCAGCCTCCTCTTCCTCAGGCTAAACAGCCCCAGATCCCTGTCTCCTCTTCCTGATACCTAGAGAGCAGATTCACACACTGTGGTATCAGCAGCAGACTACCAAAAAGTGATGAGCAAAAAGGGATAAAAAGAGACAGATTTTCCTCTGTTTTGTTGTCATCATCAGACATGAACTACTGAAGCTCCTGCACTTGATCAGTAAATGTTTTGTCATGGTTACATCAGAGTCAAGACTTCCCCTTCGCCACTCCCCCAACCCCAGTAGTGAGACAGACACCAGGTAAGACTTGCCAGTACACGACGTACGATGTGCCTAAGCGTTCAGCAGACAAAGGGAAATCAAGTAACAAGAGAAAAAGTCGAGCTCGTGATTTTCTTTAGGCTTTCATTAATGTCTATTCAAACATAAATACTGAACACAAACCTACATTTCATACAGCAGGAAAGCACACTTCTGTCAGACCCTTTGAAGATTTGGTTCAAGGACAGTTCATCCCCAGCTGAAGACTGGCCTGAAATGCTGCCCAAACCCACTAACGCTTTATGAAATAAAAGCAACTGTTGCAGAAGAGAGAAACGCAAAGGAGCTTTACAGGGCTCTGCTCCCACTCCTGCCTGTATTGTTCATGTACCTGATCTAATCCTCTTTGGTCTTTGCCTTTCTGCTACAACTTCAACTGTGCCCATTTTGAAAAGCAGCACAGAACACAAATCACAGAATCACAGAATCACTCTGGTTGGAAAAGAGTCCAACTATCTACCCTACCTTACAATGTCACCCCTAAATCATATCCCTCAACACCTCATCCAAACCATTTTTAAACACATCCAGGGATGGCAACTCAATCCCCTCCTGGGAAGCCCATTCTAGTGCCTGACCACCCCTTCGGTGAAAACATTTTTCCTAATGTCAAGTCTAAACCTGTCCTGTCGTAACTTGAACCCATTTCCTCTTGTTCTATCACTAATTGCTTGTGAGAAGAGACTAGCACCAACCTCTGCACAACGTCCTTTCAGGTAGTTGTAGAGAGTGATGAGGTCTCCTCTCAGCCTCCTCTTCCTCAAACTAAAGAGCCCCAGCTCTTTCAGTGTCTCCTGTAAGATTTGTTTCCCAGTTCCTTCGCCAGCTTAGCTGCCCTCCTCTGTACCTGCTCCAACACCTCCACATCTCTCTTGTGTTGACGTGCCCAAAACTGGACACAGTACTCAAGATGTGGCCTCTCCAGTGCTGAATACAGGGGGATGGTGAGCTGTTTCCATGTGGGTCTGCATCCTGGCTCTGCTGCCTCAAGGAGGTTTGGGAGGACAAGGATACAGGGTCACTGCCAGCTGCCACTGCCCAGAGGGATGCTGCTGGGGTGAGTTCAGGTGCTGCAGAGTGAAACAGGCTTTGAGTGAGTCTGCCATGGAAGGTCCACAAGGTTGGCAGTGTGATTAGAAAAGCCAAACTTTTCCCAAACAGTTAATCTCAGTGGGTTTGTTTCCCCTTCGCTGGGTGAGCCAGGGATTTGTCCTGAACTTCAAATGAAAGCAGCATCTTAGTGAGACCCTTGGTGATGAGAGGCCTCTCATACGTTTACAGTCCGTGGTGCATGTCCCTGTCTGCCCTAACCTGGCAGGTGCCTGTCCCCACCTGAGGACTGAGCTATCATCAGAGGAGGAATGTGGTAGCTGCCTTGTCATGTCCTCCGGGATGCAAGAGGCTGTTCTGCTGACAGAGGTGTCATTGTCCAGTGGCTGAACTGTTCGGGAGAGGCCAGGGCATGTTTGTGTCTGCAGGGGAGGAAGGAAGCCGGGCAGAGCAGAACAGGACACAGCCGCTGCCCCCCAGCACCACTCCCTGTGCTCCTGCTCCTCTGGAGGAAACTGGATCCCAGGGTGTGGATCTCACCCTCCCTGGGCCAAAGCTTGAGATGGGGGTGTGGGATTTCTTGCAGCGCTGAAGACCCTTTACACACCCTTCCTGGGGGGTGAAGGTGTTTTGCAGAGAATGGTGTTTGCTGGTGGGCTTCCAGGTCACAGGAAGGTGGCTGGCCTGGGAGGAGGGGGCTATGTACTACATCTTCCTTGGGGCTATGAAAGGCTTTTCACACTCCTTGCACCCCACCTCATCCTTGCACTTCAGTCAGTTCCACTGCAGTGCTAAGGATGGGTTTTCCCTTTGGCTTGGCAGGCTGACAGCACAGTGGAGTGTGGAAGATGAGGAGGAGGCAGCAAGAGAGCGGCGGCGGCGGGAGCGGGAGAAGCAACTGAGGTCCCAGGCAGAAGAGACCTTGAATGGCACCTTGTCCTGTTCAGAAAGTCCGAGCCCGGCACAGGAAAACCAGTAAGAAACAGCCATCGATAAGTCCTTCAGCATCACACTCTCTCCTTACAACAACTATCTCCTTGCTCCTCCTGCATCCATGGAGCAGGTGTCTCTGTTGCTCAGGGTGGTTTGGGGAGATGGGGAAGTTTCCTAATAGGTTTGGGGATTTATCCCAGACTAAGAACCAGTTTGGTTCTGGTTTGGGCAGAACAAGCCAGAGTCCCTGCTTTACTCTTCTTTTTTTTCTTTTGGGCAGAAGCTGGGTGTTTTACTGCCTGAACTAGAACAGCTTGGGTAAGGCAGAGCTCAGGCAGGGAGTCCCCACCAGCACGGATTTTAGTGCCTGGTTCGATTTCAGCTTGTGAATCATCCCACTCTGAAGCCACTGGCAGATCCTGAAGTTCCTGATACGTACAAAGGCAGACACATGCCTGAGGATGTGAGGCTCAGCCAGGGCAGATCATGGTGTTCTCACCTCTCCTGGCTGGACTCCCTGCTCCTCCCTGGAAGATGCTGCCCAGCAGTGGGGAGTGTGGAGCAGCTCCTGGGCTCCTGCTGTTCATCACTCCAACGGTTAAGGTTAACTTGATACTTTAACAGAGCGTGTCCTAAGTGAAGGCATTCATGGACATGCTGAGCTGTCTGCTGTCAAAGAGAAAGCTCGTGGAGAAGGAATAGGATCACCCTCAGCATCCCACCAGGGTGGGATCCCACTGCCAGTGCTTGCAGGTTCAGCAGCCCAGGGGCTGTTCAGCATTGGGACTGGCTCAGAAAACCAGTCTCTGCTCTGAGTTGCCCAACTCTGTCTTAAAGGCCCCATTTTCCCTACTACTTAAGTGTTCAACTTATTTCTAAATGCATTAAACACTGAGGGAAAAGTGGTAACAGGATTTGGGGTTACAGTCAGGGAGAAGCAGCAGCAGGTTCGTTATAATGGAAAAACAGCAAAACCTATTTATAAAAATGAATTTCTTCCCATTAAAAGATCTTTTATTCTCAGATCCTCCCAACACTTTTCAGGATTTGTTTTTGGGGGGTTCTTAAAAAGCATTGGAAAGAAGCTTCAACGTCTTTTGTGGAAACACATAGGCTGATACTCTGCAGATAAAACCACTGCAGTCTGCTCTAAAAGCAAACAGAAGCTCTGGAAAGTAATAATAATTGTTAGCTTTTCCAAACCCCTCTTCACACAGGGGCTGGAAAATAATTTGCAAAGGTCTTTAAAATGGCAGACTGTCTCTGGTCATCTGCTTTACCACCCCAGTAACCCCGTGTGCAGGCTCCAGTCTGTGGGCATCAGCACAGACCTCACTGCACCAAATTTTAAGGAATGCTTCAGCTCCTGCCAAGGGGGCAGTGACAAGGAGAACTTCTAACAAGACATGTTTTGCTCCCTGCTCCATGATGTTTGAACTTAGAATGTATTGGGTTGGAAGGGACCTCCAAAGATCATCTAGTCCAACCCTGAACTTGCTGGGCCAGGCTTCACCAGAAGGATGTTTCTTCTCTGTCCCTCCCCTGGTTTCTGCTGCAGCTGCTGACAGCCACCTGGGCTTGCTCATGCAGCCGGGTCAGCGCCGGTTATTAATCTTCTGAAAAGCTTTGCTCTCTCTAGTGTAAACACTTCCCCCTCCTTCCTCAGCTCTTCCCACGCTGGGACTCTTCCCATCCATGTCACAAACATGTACAAACCCACCCTCAGCATTTCCTTGCACCACAGGGACAGAGTGAAGCTCCTGTCCTGCCTTCCCCCACTAGAAAAGAAAGAGATGTACCCTCCAAAAGGGTTGGTTTGCAGCACAGACTCTCATGGCCTTTAGAGCTAGGAGGACGGACCTCAGCTGAAGCGGTGCTGGTTGGGCTGCGTTGGCTCCGTGCTGCTCCTGGGGCCACATTTGAAGAGGGGCACAGGGAAGAGCCTGCACTTCAGACAGCATTCAGCCCATCTCCCCTGCTGCCTGGGAGCTTTTCTGATGGCCTGAGCACATGTCTGGGGCCAGGGCCACAGATACCAGAGCTATTCTGCCTTGGGCTTCATCAGGCTAATGGGCATCATCCCCTGACCAAGGACTCAGCAGATCCATGGTCCCATCCTGGCTCTGCATCAAATTTCCTGGGTGTTATGCTGAGGCATTCGCAAGCTACTGCTATACACAGAGTGGAAAACCAACTAATCCTGAGCTCTGATGTCCTAGACGTGTGTAGCATCAGTCCTCAGCAGTCTGAGGGATGCTGAAGCACAGCAGGAACTCAAACTCAAACCTGAGGCTGTGCTCAAACCTGTGGCTGAGCAGCTGGTTTTGGTGCTTTACCCTCTGCTACCCTCCCTGGGAAGCCTGCTAAGGGCCAGTGTTCCTCGTAACCCTCAGCTCCTGCAGACAGTTCAATACGAGAGTTCTTGGTCTTAGAGAAATGCCTCACGTTCCAGGTCACTGCAGTTCCAGAGGTGGTTAAGCATCTCCCAACACCTCCTGAGAGCTCAGAAGGGCAAAGAAAAGACTCACCCATGTTTATTGTATATTTGTGGGCCTCTGAGTTTCAAGCTGATCTGAGAGTCCCACAGGCTAAATCCCGTTCCCAAGTGATGTGACTGCCCTATGTCCCCAAAACATGTGTGAAGTCACCTCCTCAGACCAATCCTTGCAACGTGGCTGCCTGGCCAGAATGTGAGGAGAGTCTCCTTGTAAACACAAGGAAAGAAGTAAGAAAAACCTCAGCAATCTCCATGCACGTCCAGCCCACATCTGGTGCTAGCAGCTGTGCACTCCAGGAGGGCTTGGGGGGCTGTTCACAGTGAGGGGCCAGGGTCATACAGTGCCTGTGACAGGCTCAAATCTGTCAGGGAACATGAGGGTCCCACCTAGAACAACAACTTCATCGTGGGCTGCGTGTCCAGCAGGGTGAGGGAGGGGATTGTGCCCTTCTGCCCGGCTCTAGTGAAACCCCCCTGCAGGGCTGCGTCCAGCTCTGGACTCCTCAGCACAGCAGAGACCTGGAGCTGTTGGAGTGGAGCCAGAGGAGGCCACAGAGATGATGTGAGGGAGGAACTCTTGTGAGGCCAGGCTGAGAGAGCTGGAGGAGTTCAGCTGTCTAAGAGAAGGTTCTGCTGGGGAGACCATAGTGCACCTTTAAGCCTCTTAGTGCTTAAAGGGGGCACTAAGAATGATGGGGACAGAGTTTTTATTCGGGAGTGCAGTGATAGGTCAAAGGTTTCAAAGTGAAAGAGGGTAGATTTAGAATAGGTGTCTCTGCCCTTGGTGGGAGATGTGTGCTAGATGACCCTTCCAAGGTCCCTTCCAACCAGAACTATTCTATGATTCTGTGAACTTGAGCCAGTGTCCTCACCTTTGGATCTTTGTGCCTTCCTCATCCAGCAATCCTTGATGGCTGTTCTATGGTGCTGAGCACAAGCATGTGGCAAACAGCAATTGAGGTGGAAACACCTCTGGTCCAAACAAGTTAGGGATGGGTCCTAGCAGAAGGAAGGCAGACCTTTTGGTTTCAGTGTGCTACTTGTGTTTAGCTTGACTGCAGATGGCTGGGCAGGCAGTGGGTGCTCCTGATGGAGACATCATCCATCTTCATCTTGCAGCAGTATCATGAGAGACCCCTCACTTTGTACAGGGTGCTGCTAAGCACATGATAAAGGCTTCTTTCCTGTCATGGGTGGTAAGACTTCAAGGGGGAATTGGGAGCAGCCAGAGACTGTGCAATAACTGGAGGGACAGCAGGACAGCATCAGGTTGTGGCTCTTTGAGGCCAGATTTAGGGTTTTTGCATCTTTCTCATCCTGGTTTTCCTTCCTGCTGTGTTTCAGCTATGACTTTAAGCCGTCTGGAACTTCGGAGCTGGAGGAGGATGAGGGATTCGGTGACTGGTCCCAGAAGCTTGACCAGCGCAAACAAAGGTGAGTAGGATACAGCCAGACCGAAGGAAGGGGGAACCCACATGGCCAGCAAAAGGACTGTCCCTGAGGAGGGGTGACTGAGTCCAGCTCAAGCCCAGGATGTGTAAAACGGAAGCCAGAAGCTGGAGCAAGAGGCTGAATGCTCTGCTTTAGCAGGGAAGGGTCAGGGCCAGGGGCTGCCTCAGGTATCAAGGATGTTTGGACTGAGCTTTGCACTGCGAGCAGTGTCAGCCAGCCAGGACACCTGGGTCTGGAGGAGTGACAGCAGTGGATTTAAGCCACCTGAGCTGCTGCGGGGGCTGAAACAGCCTCTAACATAATTCAGGCCAGTCTAAAAAGTTGATCTAAGTTACTGCTGCCTCTTGGCTCACGTCAACATAGTGGCTGCTATAGCCCAAGCCCACCTTGACTCCTCTTGTTATGGCAGGGGAAAACAGGCAGCAAGAGCGCTGAGAGGTGCTGTGTGCCAGCTGTTCAGTCCTCATCTCCCACCACCTTCCCCTTGCTGAGCTGAACCAGACTCCTGCCCTGAACACTTCCCTCGAAGACCATTTACCTGCACATGAAGTGTGACCTGGCTCTCTCAACAGCTTGGTTTTATAGGGAATTTTGCCCATGTGATGACACATTCTCTTTACCCCTGAGACTGAAAAAATGCCTAAGAGTAATATTTGCTGCAAAAACAATAAACAGAGCTGGCCTTTTCCTTTCTTTTCTCCAAACACTGTAGCTGAACCACTCTGCAGGCTGTACCTTTGCAGCCCTGACCTAACCAGTGTTGCTCAAGCACCTCACCACAGCCTTGATTTTCACATCTGCGGGAGCATGAAGAAATCAGCTCCATCTGCTTTTCAGCATCCTGCCTCTCTTTCCACTTCCTCCATGCAAAGAGCTCGTCTGGCAAGAAAAGCTGCTGCTGTAGTCTTCCCTTAACCCTAAAAAACAGAGTTAGCTATCCCATCCTTTTGAAACATTAATTGCTCCTTGGGTGTTTATGTGATGCTGTTGTGTAGTGGGGCTGAGCAGGAAGATCACAGAATCACAGAATCATTAGGGATTGGAAGGGACCTCAAATGATCATCTAGTCCAATCCCCCTGCCACAGCAGGATCACCTAGACC
>JAOXOE010033143.1:0-10436 GCA_028565055.1 Phoeniculus purpureus
TGGGCAAATGAATCCCTCATAGCAGCTGTTTTAGCCCTCGATCGTTTAACCCCACCCATTGCTAACAAGGGGAAGGATAGTAGATAGTAGATTGAAAGCAAGAAGGAAACACCACCTAACAACACAAAACGGTGTCTGCAACCCTACCTGCTTGCCCTGCCTCCGTGTGTGAACTACCGTGCAAACTGCCTCTGTATAATCCAGTCACGATCCTGTTTTCCTACTCCCGGTCGTCGTGCTCCCTAGAAGCTCTTGGCCTTAAATACTGGAAGCCGAGCCCCGCCGAGACTCCTCCTTCCGGCCGCTCCTAAGGCAGGCTGGGAAGTAAATGGGAAGGAGAGAGGAACGCTCCGCAGGAAGCCTCTTTCAGCAGAATTATCCAGCTACAAAAGAAGCAAGGTCACGTCAGAGAAGGCTGCAATTGAGCAGTTCTGTACATAATCACAAAGAACGATTAATCACAGATACTTTTTACCAAGTATTGGTAAACGGGAATGAAGCAGAGCTACCCCATGGTAGTCCAGAATTTCCTACCTGGGCTCCTAACTGGGAGAAGAGTGGGTGTCAATTGTTGAGGCTGAGCTGGCCACTAGACAAATGTCAGACACTCTCTATTGAACAGTCTCCTACCTCAAAGTGCAAGAGACAGAGAATATAGGAGAATTATGGGCTGGAAACAACCTAAAAACTGTTGTAATGAAAATAATGATTAAGTGAAATAAACACAAACATGGAAAACTAATACTGAATCCAACCCTACTGATAGCAATTAAGTCACCAACACCACTGGTGCCGTGGGCAGGCACTGGGGAAGTCCCAAGTTGGAGTTAGTTGGAAATGGAAAAGGATGCAGGAGCTGGATTCTGGAGATGAACTCAAGAATGCACAGACTGGGATAAAGACTGGGATGTAATTGTACATATTATACTATATATTGTTACATTACATACGATGTATTATATATAATATATACTATGTTATACCATATATTGTTACATTACATACTATGTATTACATATAATATATACTACATTATACCATATATTGTTGTTACATTACATACTATGTATTATATATAATATATACTACGTTATACCATATATTGTTGTTACATTACATACTATGTATTATATATAATATATACTATGTTATACCATATATTGTTACATTACATACTATGTATTATATATAATATATACTACGTTATACCATATATTGTTACATTACATACTATGTATTATATATAATATATACTATGTTATGCCATATATTGTTACATTACATACTATGTATTACATATAATATATACTATATTATATATAGCCTCTAGGCTATCAGCAACAGTGATGGCTTCTCTGTGATAAAGTATTTAAGAAGGGAAAAACCTGCAGCAGAGAGAGAGTGGGATGTGGGAGTAACAGGGAGTAAAATGTATTCAACACAGTTTGACAGCAATTCAGAATTTATTGCTACAATTAGGTGGATTGAAAGGGTTAAATTTTAGCAGACTCTAATGATTAACTGATTTCAGAATGAGAAAGTGACTTAGCAAAGCAAAACAGCATCTTGACCACAGATTTGAGAACAAGATTCACACTGACTTACTAGAAGTTCCTTAAATCAAAACATATATGTATGTGCAAACACAAACCACACTGACACCTACACAATCACCTGGATCCCAAAATACTTGGACCCCAAAATACCTGAACCCAAAGCCCACTCTCAGATGCATGAAGTGTAAAACCTAAACATGTAGAGAGGTGGGAGGAAGAGTTGAAGTTTCAAGTAGATACTCCAAATGCACTTCCACAGACAGTAGCTGAGTCTCAAAGCAGTTCTCACCCAGGCTTTGCGTCCATCTTAAGAAATTCCGGCTCAGGGGAGATGCTGCTCAGCCTGCTGGGATCCAGGAGAGGATTCTTTTGTTTACAAGTTCTCTCATCTGAGGGTAGTGGATCCCTGAAACAGGCTGCCTAGAGAGATCATGGAGGCCCCATCCCTGGAGACATTGAAGGTCAGGCTTGATGGAGCTGTGGGCAACCTGTTCTAGTTGGAGCTGTCTCTGCTTGCTGTAGGGTTATTCAATTAGATGACCTTTGGAGGTCCCTTCCAGCCCAATACATTCAGTGACTTTTGAATTGCTCTTTATAGGGTCTGAGACACTTTTGCCAGGTCTTTTCCCATTTTGGCCCAACTTGAGTGGTGCAATGTTTTGATTTGTGTGTCTCCAGAACTTGCTGGATCTTAAGGGTGTAGTGTTCCCTCTTCTAGATCAGATTCTAGTACAAGTGTACCAGATCCCAAGAACATTGTCTAAACATGGAAGGCAAGGAAGTAGAAGCCAAATGTGTGAAAGGAGCATCTCAACCTTCTGGTCCACTGCAGGAGGTAACTCATTGCTGTTCAGGGGAGGCAGGAGCCAGAAGTGTTAAGGGCTCTGGTCCACTGCCTTTCAAAGTACATATTTAACTTTTCCAATGAATTGTTGTGTTACCCAGTGCTCTGGTTTAGGAAAACACAAGGCTTCGGTATCACCTTTCTTTTCCTCTTTCATTCCCAAAATAATATCTATTATGTTTTAGACTGTAAAGGAGGCAGAAAGAAACGCCACCCCAGACAGCCTTTGCTGCTGCTCAGAAAGCCTGAAGCCATTAACATCTAATGGCCAATTTTGAGTGAACAAAAGGTCTAGCTGCTCCAGGATGAAACCAAAGATTCGGATAAGAGGGCTTCAAAAGTGGGTTTGTGGTCAGTTTAGAGGGAAGTGCCAGGGACGTTCCCAACTACCCTGCACCCCAATAAAAGACTCTGCTCAGGGGTGACCAGTCCCTTCTTTTCCTGGAGGAAATTCTATCTGATACCCACCTTGAGACCTGGCTGCCTTTCTTTCTGTTTGTTATTTTGAGCCTGGACACCCAGAAATGAGAGTCACATCCTATATCCCCATGACTGACGGGGAATTGTACCAGCCCAGAGAGGAACAGCTCTGCAGATGCCATAGTGAGTGAAGAAAGAGAAAGCAGATGTGCTCTAGGCACTGGAGCAGAGATTCCTCTGCAGCCTATGGTGAAGACCATGGTGAGGCAGGTGTAATCCTGAAGAAAAAGGAGCAGCAGAGTGATGAACTGAACACAACCCCCATTTCCTGTCCCTCTGTGCCACTGAGGGGTTGGAGGCTGTGGTGGGTTCAAGACCACAATTAAAGATAAGGGAAAAGAAAACAAAGCAGTTAGGTGTCAATGAGATCTCTGATAAATTTGCCAGACAATGGATAGCTTAGGGAAACTGGAAAAGGGTTTATTAACTCAGTAACTGTATATAGAAAAGACCCAATGCATACTATGATCCAGGAATAAGCAGGAGCTCAGATGCTGTGGTATTTCTTTGTCCTTCCCAGTTCTCCTCTCTGCTAAGCACTGGGGGGGCCTTTCTCTGTGCTGTAAAGGAAGCTAATGCAACTTTCCCCTGCCCTCAGGAATTTCAAGCCAGCCAGGTCATGAGTTCAGATACTTCAGCGTGGTGCCACACACTTATGTGGCTCGAGGCAGTGGTTATCTAGCGCAAATCCCTGCAACAAGCAGGGACATCACTCACCAGAAACTGCTGATTTTCATGGGTAGCAGTATTGTGAGCACAGGTCACCTTCACTTTGGCGTAGGTCTCTGCAACAAGGAACTCTGTGATCTGGAACGGAGATACTGAGGCACTTCTGACTAATGCTTTATTTCACGTGGAGGAACTACCACACTACCACTCTGGACAATAACACTTCTGCCATTTTCCCAGACTGTTAACAGTAAGTCAACTCTTATAATCAATGTTCTCATTATTTCACTGTACCACACCAAAGCACCTGGGCCTCGTGCTGTCTCATTCTCTGACATTTTGCAGTGTTTTATCTCCCCTGATTGCAAGGGTCCTGAATTCAAGCAAATCAAGAGAGAACCAGACCCAGTTTGTGCCAGTCAGCCTCTCAGAGGATTTAATGTACTGTAAGCAGACGATCTATTCTCTGCTTACCTTGTAGGGAATAACAAGAGTATTCTGTGGAGATTTAAAACATGGCAGAACCACACAAGGCAAGTTGCTGAAAGAAATTCACGGCTCATCTTTCTCTGTAAATGTAAACATGCAGTGCATTAGTAAATTATTTCCCACTAGACAAATGAAAGACATAGGATGAAGCATGCTATGGGTGATGAACCACATTTCAGATGCAGTAGAACTCTAATCACAATTAAAACAGACAGGTAAACATCATCTCAGTCACTCCAAACTACACTAGAGCAGCTCTTCACCATGCTACTGGGTTTGAAGTTTAGCTTATACACCAGGGCTTAGTGCCTGCACTGAAGTTACCGTGGTTACTGAGGACTCTTCCTCAACTACCTGAAACTCATTGTCTGCAGAGGGGAACTGTTTGTTTATTACAGAGTTACAAAATGACACAGAGTAGCCACAGATACCCGAAACAGTGTATTTAAATGGAATTCAGAGAAACAGAGCTGGTGATCCATGATGTCAACATCAGCAGTGTGACAAGAGTAACCAGAGATGAGCAGAACTGACATGATACTCAGAATACAAAAATACCACAGTATGATGAAGAATCACTGTATTGCTAATTCCACTGAGACAAACAGCATGTACACCAGAACAAGATATAATTTCAGAGCTCTGGCATCATTATTTTCCTAAACTGGCACAGTTGTTTGGAAGGACAATCTTAATCACATGGTTCTAACCATCACATAGAATGAAATGTAAATCTCAAGTAAGCCTGCTCTTCTGCAAGGCTCACTGTCCTCTGGAGTTATGAACATAACTACACAAACCTTCAGGTTATATCAGGTCAATCAATACAGTCAACTGATACAAGTAGTCTTGGGAAGAGTTTAGGAAACTAAAAGCCACATCAGTCCTACAGTCCTTAGCTTGTGTAAAGTACATGACCCTTAAAGTCTGTTCAGTGGTATTGGCAGGGGTCCAGGATGATTGCTTTCAAAAAAACTGATAGAAGGATGGAGATTCAGAAGAACTTCATGTTAAGGAATTTGAGGGATATACATGTTATGTGGTTGTATCTTTCCTAATCCCTTCATTCCAATCAAAATCTAACGTGGCATCATCTAGCTCTGCTATAGAGAAGAGAGGTTTCTGTGTGGTCACACTGGCTTTACGAGCACCCCCCAACACAAAACTCTTCCTTCTGGGATTGCTCATGTACACCTTCAGCAACGGACTGTGGCCTTCCTTGTTAGTGTTAACCTTAATGGTTGATGAGGTTTTCAGTTTTGACTCCTGACATGATGGAAAGGAGAATACTGACAGTCTGGCCAATGTGCTGGACAGCATCTTCCCTGTGCTTGGGCCACCAGGCTTTGCCTCCCCTTCACTTTTCTCTTCAGTGGGTGGAGAAGACACAGCATCAACACTAACATCAGAGTGTATTGTTGCATCTGCTCTGATCACCTTCTCTAAGGACTGGCTCTGTTGCTCTTCTCTCTCTTTACTATCAGTTGATTGCTTTTCCAAAGTATCTTCACCTGAGCAAGTCAACATCATCTTGCATTTCTCAGGGAGACAGTGTTCTGGCAGCTTCTCTCCCTGTAGCTGCTCTCCAGGCTTAAAAATAGTTTTACTCTGAAAAAGAGAAAATCCTTCATTTTTCTTCTCTGAAGAATGATCAAGTTTTATCCTTGGTCTGAACGAAAATTTAGCTAGTTTAGCCGCTGGGGGACTTTCACTATCAAGGATTTCTGGCTCAAGGGAACTCACCGCCTCTGTTTCCTTCATTACTTCATCTTTACATCGTTTTCTCACAGAAATTGTTGCAGGTTTTGCTGCTACAGACCGACTGTTCTTTTCCTTACCTAGCACAGACTCTGCATCACTTGAAAGATTTGACAGGCCAGGTGCAGATAATTCTGAAGCCTCAAGGTCCTGCGTACTCATGAAAAATCCATGTGATTTCTCCATGTGGCGTCTCTGTAAGTTTTTAGAGACCCGCTGTGTAATCATTGGAGCCTGCACACTAGCATTTGGAGATGCTGGCTCTAGAATACTTGCTCGTGAAGGAAAAGAGTTATGTTCTCCAGGGCTTTTCCTGCTTTCCTTGGACACTTTCTCCTGTACCACAACAGCATGTAGGTTCCTAGTTGCACGTGACTCTCTCATCCCATTTCCCTGCCTTGGTACTGTGGTGCTTTTTTTGTCACAACACGACGTTTCACACAGGGTTTTTGACACCAGGTTATTTGGAGGTATCTTGTGCTCTGGAAACTTCTTCTGGAAAGTTTCTATAGCATCAGTGTTGCTCTCTTCCAGGCTGTCAAACCACGTCAGGCTGCCGTCTTCACCCCTCTGGTTGGTAGTTTTGTTATTCTCACAAAGGTTGCACAAGGGTTCTAGTACATCCACTTCAGAATTGCCTTTAGGCAAAGGTGGCTGTGACCTGGAGTTACTCTCTTGTTGACTTGAAGGTTCTGACTGAGACATTTGCTCTGGCTGCCCATAGGTATCGTTGTTCAAGCATCTTGTAGTAGCACTGAAACCTGTCTCTGCAGGCTGCGGCTGGCATGAATTTTCCTTTTGTAATCTACAGAATTAGAAAAAAAAATAAGTAATGAATAAAAAAACTAATAGTAATTTATTTTTCCTTTTTTTTCTTTCTTTCTTACATTGTGATGCTTAATATGTATGAGTGGTGAAATGCTACAAGTAATTTAGATCACAAAAGTGGGTTATGGGGCTTTATGAGACTCCAAAAGCTGGTGTTGCCATCCGTGATCTTTCAGTACCTTCTACAGGGAATGGTAGAATTAGTGGTCCCAGTAGAAGACAAAACCACCTAAACTTCATTTCCTTAGGAAACCAAACAGAAAAACAAGAATCAGTTTTGCACTACTTAGAGCTGCTGCTAGATTCACTTAGGGATTATATGTTCTGTAAGTGTAGCTTCTACAACAGGAACCTAACTGGATTTTAACCGGAGCAAAGTAAAACCTCCAATGAGTTAGGAGAATGGAAAATCTAGGTGTTCCTTGCAATAGTGGTCACTGGCCCTTTTCTCTCACTATCACTATGGACTCAATAGGTCACAACTGCCACATAATAGAGTGAAAGCATGTCAGGTCACCTGCAAAATCCAATTATCACTGTCTGTGCCTATCAATATTCTCAAGGCCCTGCAAAGCAACAGAAGAGCTAGAATGAAGGTTCCCTCCAATCTCAGGATAGCTGACATTTTCTGAACTGTACCTAGACACGTCAGTTCCAAGGGACAGAGCATTCTGCTTTTTGCTAGTGATTACAATCATAAGTGAAAAACAGCCCCATTGCACCCCAGAAGTGACTGGATTAGTGTGGGTGAAAAGACTCCTGTGCATCATTAACTGTTCCTCTGCTACATGAGCGAGAAAACACAATATACTGGCAGGTATGGTTTAAAATCATTGTTTACTGATGTGCTTACTCTTAAAACTTTGATGGACAGCAGCAGAAATTACCAGGCTCATCAAGAAAACCTGAGAGATTGATGCTCATTTCGTTGAAGTGTAGTTTAGGGGGAATGCATGGGACAAGTCACAACCCTGGACTTCAGTAGGTCCAACTTCGGGCCTAGGGCAAATCCCATGAGACAGGGTACTGGCAGGTAAAGCGGCCCAAGATAATGTTTAATTATTAATGTTTATAAATATGGACAGGGCGGGTGTCAGGAGGACGGAGCCAGGCTCTGCTCAGTGGCTTCCAATGATAGGAAAAGAGGCAATGGGTGTGAGCTGGAACATAGGAGGTTATACATAAATACATATGAGAAGGAACAACTGCATGGTGAGGGTGACAGAGCACTGGAAGGGGCTGCCCAGGGGGGTTGTGGAGTCTTCTTCTCTGGAGATGTTTAAAACTTGCTGGACATGTTCCTGTGCGACTTGATCTGGGTGATCCTGCTCTGGCAGTGGGATTGGACTAGACACTCTTTAGAGATCCCCTCTAATCCCTAATGTTCTGTGATTCTGTGATTTGATTTAAAGAGGACACTCATTTAGCATTCCCCAAGCTGCTGAAGAGGGAAAGATGCAGCACAGAGGACTCAGCGAGATATTGGGAAAACCATTTAAAAGCATTAGGATGAAACAATAACCCACTTTTGTGATCTAAATTACTTGTAGCATTTCACCACTCATACATATTAAGGATCTCAGCAAGTCCAACACAAAAATCTTAAAAGACACAGTTGTATTTTACCAAGCATGTTACAGAAGTTTATATCAAATTGTCTACTCAGCTGCAGAGTCTGGCATTTGGATTCCAAGAAGCTCTGCTGACACTGATGTGAGCATAGAACTGAGCCATGAGTTGGGGACTGATTAAAATGTTCTTCAACTCTTTGTGACTTCCTTAACCCTGAAGGTGAAATGATCTCGTTATGTTAATCTCCCTTCTCATCAGCGTCCTCTGTAGAACAAGCCAATGGCACATCCTATTTTCAGACTCTCTCCAGATATTCTAGTTCTTGCGCTTTATTGAATTATATTGTTACCTGTTGAGTCTCTGTAGCTCTGTGTGCAGAAGATCTTGCAGCTCCAGTCTCTCCAATATGAGTTCACACTGTGTTTGATACTGTGCCATTGGATTTTCTGGAAATGAGGTGTGGAGAGCGTTGTTGCCTCCAAGAAGTGCACCCCCCTGTGTCAACAAGGAGAGAAATAATTTTTAAAAAATAAATTCTTATTCAGCACCAAATTTAAAGCACAGAGACTATTTAATACAAAAATTCTCTTTTAGATATTCTAAAGCTTAAGGTGGTAAGTACTCACTGAGTAGCTGTATTCACACAAATAATCCTGTCAGGTCTGCTCACACACACAAACCAATAGGATCAAGCCTGCAGCTTGAATTAACTTTATTTGAACAATACTGATTGACTTCTAGTTATACAAAAAACCAGAAAGTCCACCTAAGGCTTAAGAACATCACGACTGAAAATGGCAATCAGTATTAAAGACGTTTTCCAAATACCTGGGCAAAATTCTGCCTAGACAAGCAATTTATAACTGAATAAAATCTGGCTGCTCGAAGTTTTCATCAGCTTTGCCTAGTTCTCTAAATGGAAAGACCTGTGTATTAAGGCTTCTCAACACAGGCTACATCAACCAGCAAAAATATTTCTAGACAGCTTTTTAAGAGGAACTAACTGTTTAGGCATAATTCCTGAAAGCCAGTGATCCTGATCTGATACACTTTTCTTGTGTCTTGTGAAAATGGAGCAGAGCATCTGCACAAAGTTATCTGCTTTACAAAATATAATCCAGAATAACTCTGTAGTTAATTGCTCCTTGGAAAGGAAACAACAGCCCACAAACACTTTATTTTATCATATAATAGCCAGCCACTCCTATCTATCTAATCTATACAGCTCAATACAACTACTGAACATCAAGTGCTATGAGAGCAAAAGTGATTGGAGACTTTAGAAACCAAAATCGCTATGTATTGCATCACGTGGACTATACATTGGCAGCAATTTCTGGTTCTCTCTAGAATTTTAAAAGTTTATACTAAAAAATATAAATTACATGAAAAAAACATGACTCTGGTGGCTATTTAAATCCCTCCAAAACTAGAGTGCTACAGCTAAGCTGTCTGGAAACCATTAATGTTCCCCACTGGAGTGAGCACTAGGTTTTTTATTCTGTATGACTTGAGGAACATGGTAGATCAGTTCCACGCAGAAGTCTCAGTCTGTAGTGGTGGAAAAGGTTATTGCATAACCTCTCTACTCTATTTGATTCAAGAATTGGAAGGTTCATAGTTAATGAGGCAAGGACAACAGAAAGGGAAGCCCTGTCTGTTAGAACAGTTAGAAGCAGACAGGAAGAACTAGGTCTGATCCCTGACACTTAAGTTCCAGTTGTGATTCAGAAGCAGTCAGTTAAGCAAAGGTTTTGAAAGATAATGTCTGCAACTAGGTCCTGATGTGGTGTGCGCGCTGAAGGACACTACAGTCAGCAGGAAATGTGCTTAAACACTCCCAACAGCTACTACCTTGAAACTTGGGCCCTACCTACCTCTCAGTAATCTACTTAAGCAGGCAATTCCTTCTGGATCATGGGTGACTCAGCTCTAGGGCGCAGAACAGGAGCAACTCCATCCCATCACTACACAAGGACTGTGTGAAGGTGTATTTCTGAAATACTCCAAGATACTGGAGATGAATTCCACACAAAACACAGGAAGAACCTGAGAATTCAACCTTTAGAGTTTGAAAACTTTGAGAAAGGATAGTTGCTCGTGGACTGAGATCTGTCAAGGTGGGACCTAAGGAGCAAACCTTTGTAAGGAGCAGTTCTGGGGCCCTCAGTTTAAGAAAGATGTCGAGGTGCTGGAACGAGTCCAGAGAAGGGCAACTGGAATGGTAAAGGGGCTGGAAG
>JAOXOE010033144.1:0-10436 GCA_028565055.1 Phoeniculus purpureus
TAAATATGTGAAGGGTGGGTGTCAGGAGGATGGAGCCAGGCTCTTCTCAGTGTCATCTAGTTATAGGACAAGGGGCAATGGGTGTCAGCTGGAACATAGGAGGTCCCACATATATATCAGAAAGAACTTCTTCCCAATGAGGGTGATGGAGCACTGGAAGGGGCTGCCCAGGGCGGTTGTGGAGTCTCCTTCACCGGAGACATTTAAAACCCGCCTGGATATGTTCCTGTGCGACTTGGTCTAGGTGATCCTGCTGTTTCAGGGAGATTGGACTAGGTGATCTTTCAAGGTCCCTTCCAATCTCTAATGATTCTATGATACTATTCTTTGATTCTAATAGTCTTCCATGGGGAGAAATCACTATTGGAAGGAGAGAACATACCAGTGCTGTCTCCATTGCTGGTTACCTTGCACTTGTTGTGCTGTGCTGTACACCACAAAGGGGAACAGTCCCTCTTAACCTTTTCCTCAGAGGTGGTGTGTGCTATCAGTAGAACTGTTCAACCTTGTCCCTCAGTAACTGATAAGTAATTTTTATTTTGTCCACATAGACCTCAAGTTGTGCCAGAGGAGGGTTAGATTGGATATCAGGATTTTTTTTCCCCTGACAGAGTGGTCAGAGGTTGGAACAGGCTGACCAGGATGGGGGTGGACTCACATCCCTGGAAGGATTTAAAAAACAAGTAGATATGTTCACTAGGGTACATGGTTTAGTGGGCAGGGTGGGATTAGTTTATTAATGTCTAGATGATCTTTCAAGGTCCCTTCCAATCCCTAATGATTCTATGATTAGGTTGACAGTTGGACTTGGTGATCTAGGAGGTCTCTTCCAACCTTAATGATTCTACAATCTTATGATATGGCATGTGGCCACGTACAACATGTGTAGCCATTTTGCCCTCTCTCACTTGTTTTGTCTTTTCACTGACTACAGACTTCTCAGTAATTTAACATAGTTCAAGACCCTTAACATGAAATTTAAATTAAAATTCTTTGCAAAACAATGATGTATCCACATTTTACTTGCCTAGATACACTTACATTGAGTTCAGAATGATGTAGGCTCATCAAGGGGAGATTCCTAGTTTAATGTGAATAAAACCCACTGAATCTCCCCAGCATATCGATTCACTACAACACAGGACTTTATGCAGTGAGGATTACCTTGGATAAACCATTTTCCTCATCATTTCTATCATCTGCTCAGCTTTTAGCTTTTGTTTAGGAAGTGCTTTCCTTATTCTGCAAAAAGAATGTGGGATCATTTTGAACTCTTCACCAGTTGCCCTTTTTTTTTCTATGCCTGATTTATTAATTTTACCATCGCTGGGTTTCCTTGCTGTTGTGAAGAACATAATTCCTAGGTTCTCTTGGAGAAGTAATTTACTGTTTGTAAGTCTGCCAGAGAGATGACATGTTTTTAGGGTAGTGTCCCAAAACTCCTGTGAAATTTTGCTGATGCTGCCTTGTAGAACTCATTAGTACACTGAGAGAGAGTAAATGGTAAATGTCCAAGGCTTGATCTTGTCTTCTGGAAATATAAATAATGCAGTACCGATAGTGGTCTGATAAATGGTTTGTTGTTTGGAATGTTACAGTATGTTGGGAGAGAAGTCATTTTCACTATAAATGGTGACTGTTTATGACTAGATCAGGAAAAGGAGCCTGGAAAAGGGAGTGGGGGGTAGGTGTTGTTTTCATTTTGGTTTTGTTTGTCACTGTCAAAGGTATTACACTTGGCAGTAAATTGAATGTCTTTTCCCTGAGTCAGGTCTGTTTTGCCTGTGATTGCAAGTGGCAAGTGATCTTGTTTTTATCTCAGCCCACGAGTTTTTCCATCTTATTTTCTTCTTCTTTCTGGTTGAGGAGGAGAATGACTGGCTGGTGGGTGTTTGGCTGTTGGCCAAGGTTAACCCATTGTACTACAATACCAAAGCTATTGAAGGCAGGAAGAGGAGAAGATACAGGAGGCAAGAGTCAGATTCCATTAGGTGTGTGTCTTTGTATAAATCTACTCTATCGAAACATTCCTTTTCTTTCTACTGAAAAGGATCTTTGCTATTGCAGGGAACTTTTTATTTGTCTCCTGCTCTCCCAAGAGCTCTCCTTATACTGATACATCTACCGGTGAGGAATTGGTGGATCCTTCAAGGTTGGAATGTATGTGCACACGTAGGCTTTTGATAGTCTGTTCTAATACAAATAAATGAGATGTTTATGTTTAAATTATCAATAATCTCTGTCAAGGGCTTTTGTTTTGTCCCAGAAGTACTTTTGTCCTCAACCGACAGATGTGGGTAACGTCACTGCAGGTACCAGCACATCCTTTGCCTTGGAGGCCTAACTGAGACATTAATTTTCTTCAGGTAGTTCAGATTCAAAGTGGAAGATGGATGATCAATGTTTCCACCATGTTTTTATCATTAAAGTCATTTACATTTAAGAAGACAATCTCTCCCTCAGCTATTAATAATTTATCACAAGGAGACAGGGTAGTGGAGTATCGATTACATATCTGCTGGCTCTCGTGTAGTAAATCTCCCTCTGGATTTAGCTGAAGAAACTCAAGATGAACTTTTCACAGAAAGTTTGGTACTTCTTTCCTTCTCCTCTTCACCCAGTCTATTTTTCCTTTTCCTAGTAGTGTTGACACACAAAGCATCCACTCAACTGAGTAGTACGTGTCATTCTTAGCTAATTCAGCTGGACAGACAGCTGAACCTAGATTTTTTTACATGAAGTAAAAACTCTCTTGGTCTGAAGCCTTCATTCACCATTCAAATAATAAACATGGCAGAACAACAGTTGTCTGTTCCTAGAAGTCATGATACACACAATGCAAGCAAAGAAATCTTTGTGGAAAGGCCTGAGATAGGTTCTAAGATATAAATATCACGATGCATAATAATTTGCTGGCTATTAATGACTTCTCTTTCCTAAATGCAACATTTAATCAAAACTCTTGCTGAAATGAGGCGGTAAAAATTAGATTTGTCATGATTAAAGTTTACATAATTTAAAGTTCACGTGGCATTTATGATTTAAATCTATAGGCATATAGCTCTGCCTAGTCTTCTGATTTTAGCAGTTCCTGTTAGAGTCTTTTTAATTACAGTTCTTAGTAATTCATTATTAACTGACAAAAATAATGGCTATCTTTAAATTGATTTACATGATAGGGATTTTTTTTTTAATTATGCGGGTAGAGCCTACTGTAGCTAACGTTTATTAATATCTTTTTAATCTTGTTTGTTCCATGTCCTGCTTTAAAATTTTATTTTAGTTGCTGCTAGCACTAGAAAAGCAATTCATACATGATTCCCTGTCTTCTTTTGCTTCCACCCAAAGAGGTCTTGTGTTTTGAAATGAATGTGCAGTTATTTCAGCCAAGAAAGAAAAAAAGTCAAATCAAAAATACTCTGCTTTTATAATTCTCATAAATTAGTTGTAGAGTAGATCCTCCCTGGGATAAAACACTTCGCTCTCTGATTTTGTAGAGCAGGTCACACAGTAAGTATTGAAAATAACTTTCCAGGAAGCAGATTTAGAAAACCAGGCAAATCTCAGCTTGTTTTAGTTTTATATTGCAGTATTTGTAAATTCTAAGTTAGTTTAAATGTAGTTAGCAAATCTGCTAGGTCCAAACTGCATGAAAACGCTCTATGAAACACAGATCTGTTACTGACAAAAGTTTAGTAGTTTGTGATCAGTATTTTGTTAAACATACTCATTTGTCTACACAAATAGTTGTGTCTAATGTCTGCACATACACACATAAGCCACCTGCTACTCTGCTCTTGTGAGACCTCACCTGGAGTCCTGCATCCAGTTCTGGAGACCTGCATCCAATTTTGGAGTCCCTTGTACAAGGACATAAAGCTATTGGAGCTAGTCCAGAGGAGGCCATGAGGATGGTCAGAGAGCTGGAGCCCCTCTGCTATGGGGATAGGCTGAGGGAGTTGGGGCAGTTCAGCCTGCAGAAGAGAAGGCTCTGGGGGGACCTTCTAGAATCTTCCAGCACCTGAAGAGGGACTTTTTAGTGGAGACTCTAGTGAAAGAACAAGGGGGATGGTTTCAAGCTAAAAGAGGGGAGATTTAGATGAGATCTGAGGAAGAAATTCCTCCCTGTGAGGGTGCTGAGGCACTGTTCCAGCACTTCATATTTCTTAGCTTTTATCCACTTACTGGTGTTTATAGTAATAATATATACTACTACCTATAAAGTATATTTATTTAGTATTTATATATTTTCACATATAGAGTACATTTTTTCTTCCTCATTTTTCAACTACCTGCTTTTTGTCACATGCACTTCAATTTCACGTCCTACATTGATGCAGGATGTGCTGCTTCATTACAATACATTTTGGCACAGTGGTGCAAACTGCTTTGTTTTAGGAAGATGCTTCTTTCCATGTGGTGCTAGCAGGAAGCCTTACTGCAATAAGGACATTCTTGATGTGTTTGCTAATGAGGAAGTTTACAGGCAGCTGTCATAGATGGACAAGTAAGTAGTGGCTGACATCAGGTCTGATTTAGTGCTGGGATTTAGTACTTATTATCAACATTTTAATTCTGTTCTATCTCTTCTCCTATTCACATGACCCAATGAACTTGATTTTCCTACACAGCAGATTTAAAAGCAGATGAAGTATTTTCTTCCTGCAAAGAGCAGACACTGTATGTATTGGCATCTCATGTTTGTAAGTTCAAGAAGGACACGGAGCTGCTGGAGACAGCCCAGCGTAGAGCAACGAGGATGATGAAGGATGAGGAGAGGCTCAGGGAGCTGGGTATCTTTAGCTTGGAGGAGACTGAGAGGTGACCTCATTAATCTCTAAAAATATGTGAGGGGTGGGTGTCAGGAGGATGGAGCCAGGCTCTTCTCAGTGTTGTCTAGTGATAGGACAAGGAACAATGGGTGCAAGCTGGAACTTAGGAGTTTCCATATAAACATCAGAAGGATCTCCTTCACAGTGTGGGAGACACAGCACTGGAACAGGCTGCCCAGGGGGGTTGTGGAGTCTCCTTCTCTGGACATGTTTAAAACCCGCCTGAATGTGTTCCTGTGTTACTTGGTCTATGTGGTCCTGCTGTGTCAGGAGGATTGGACTAGATGATCTTTCGAGGTCTCTTCCAATCCCTAATGTTCTGTGATTCTGTGATTCTGTATTGACCAAATGAGTGTGCAGATAGCTCCCCGTGGCGCAAAGGTTGCCTTTTGCTGCTTCAGTAGACAAGTGTAACTGCCACACTAAAAGTCACCCGACATAAGACTACCAGAGCATAAGATCTAGCTGTGAATTTTCAAATATTTATCTCGGGTACAGTTGCTTTTTTCAGTTCCTAAAAGTTTTCATCTTGAGTAGAAGCAGATTTAGGTCACGACCAGAAACCTAGAAATAAAGATACCCTTTGAAGACGCTTTCATACACCCCTGCTTAACAATGAAAAACCGCTTAAGGACTTTTTGTTGTTGTTTGTCTCCGCCTACTGTCAATTAAATGACCTTCTTTCTTGCATTTTGAAGGTGCTGGTCTGCATAAACTTGGTAAGGGGCAGGCTTTGTCAGCTGGAGCATCAAGGGCCAATAGTGCAATTGCATGGCAGCTCTCAGCAAAGGACAGCAAAGCATTTTTCAGACTTTAATGAACAGGATCAAGCTATAATAAATGGTAAAATTAAGCCCTGTTGAAACTGAACCATATAGCTAGAAAGCACTGGAAAAGGAGAAGGAATAACGATGTGTATTTCCTATCCAGCTGCAGCAACACCAGCTCCTCTGGTTTTCGAATTAACTCCGTATTCAACATTTTGTCATGTACATTAGGTGTTATAATGCATGAAATGAATACATAGTCACATACTGCTGGCTGCAGTTCCAAGTAATGATCAACAATACTGCCTCGAGCTAGCTAACGTGTCTTCCTATGAAATATTTTCTGCATGACCACATCACATGGCAGCAGGCAGCAATGGAATTTATGAACTAGCCAGGGCTATCAGTGCCTGTGAGGAAGCAACAGAGAAAGAGGCATGTTAAAAATATAATGGAGGGTGGGGGAGAAGGCTAAAGGAAAATAGCCAACTGCGGAATAATTGTGGCAGTGTCATATAGGTGTTTGAAATGAACAGCTTAATGGCTCTGCAAATTCATGACTGTGTCCTATTTTTATCTTTTTCAGCTTTTCCTAAATATAACTCCCAGCTGAGCATGTTTCTTTTAGCTATAAATAACTCAAAGCAAAAAAAACCACCCAAACCTGTCACGGAATGAAAATTTCAGCTTGATGTCAGGTTAAAACCATGGTTTGTTTGCATGACTGGGAGTTGGGAACGTTCATATTCTTAGCAGGTCAAGTTTTTTACTGAAGTCAAGTCAATAATTATGATTCCTCTGCAGAAAGAGACCTCAGGTTGTCTGTCAACTTGTAATAGCTTGAAATGTGTCTTCTGTGAGTATTTCTCCAGCTATTCGCCCCACTCGCTGCTGCAGTGCTTATGCACCGTATGGAAAAGTGGATTGGAAATGAGGTGCCTTATGTATGAATTGGAAACCAGTAAGAAAAAACATTCAGTTTTGTTAGGGCTCTGTACACGCGTCGCTGCAATGATGCTTTGAGGTTTTGAGATGATTCCAGCATCTGTCAGATATACAGAACCCAAGCCAGTGGAATACACACTAGTTGGATAAAGTCAAGATTCTTATTCAAGAGACAGCAGGAATACAATTCATAATACTGTGGGGACCAACTCTAAACTGTCTTGGTCTCTTAATTGAGCTCACTACATATTAGGTTGTGCAAGGAATATTGGCAAATAAATACAGTAAAACATACCAAAATTAGTATGATAATAATAATATACAGATTCATAGCAATCTTGTCTGCATTACCCTGGTTTTTATTTTGTATACAGGAAGGATAGCTTAGAAACACGGATCCAGCTTGGAAAACACCATGGGATATAAAGGGAGTGCATGGTTGCATTACAGGAAAGACGCTGAGGTGCCAGAGTGTGTCCAGAGAAGGGCAACAGGGTTAGGGAAGGATCTGGAGAACAAACCTTGTGAGGAGCAGCTGAGGGAGCTGGGGCTGGTCATTCTGGAGAGGAGGAGGCTGAAGGGAAACCTTATTGCTGTCTGCAACTGCCTAACAGGAGGGTGCAGAGAGGTGGGGGTTGGTCTCTTCTCACAAGGAACAAGGGATAGACAAGAGGAAGTGCACCAGGGGAAGTTCAGGTTGGACAGGAGGAAAAATCTGTTCATGGCACGGGTCCTCAAGCCTTGGAACAGGCTGCCCAGGGAGGGGGTTGAATGTAGGAATATATTTTATAGAGAACGGATACGTGAGCAATCCCAGCTGTGTGAACTTGGCCGGAGTCTGAGCTAAGGACTTTGAAGCCTGCTCGGAGAGTTTCTCAAGGTCAGTGATGTGCAGGTTTGTGAGAGAGCTGGCACGTAGAAGGAAAACAACAGGTTGTGAAATGAAAACTAACTCATTCATGGGACAGATGTACTTAACCAATAGCAGTAGCTTTTAAAACATGTGGACAGATGTGTTGTACCAATCAGCAGTGCACACGTATCGCATGATGGACAGCCCGGCCATGCGTAAAAGGGCCAGTCTGATGCTTCATAAACGGCATGATCATATTGATCATCACACATCTGTCCATTTCGTACTCCTGGGAGTTGAATTGCCATCCCTGGCCGTGTTTCACAGTTGTGGAGATCTGGCGCTCAGGGACAGGGTTTAGCGATGGTCTTGGGACAGTTGGGTTAGTGGTTGGACTTAATGATCTTAAAGTGCTTTTCCAAACTGAACGATGCTGTGATTTTATTCATATTGAGGAAAATTGGGAAGACGCTTAATATATTTGGCCATGAGTTTAGACTGGGTGTTGAATGCAACTTGTGTGAAATAACTCAACGTGTAGGTTCTAAGCAACTTGTCTCTCTCCGGTTTTATACGGAGACCCTGGTCACAGTACTGGAGACTGACTGCTTTGGGGGTAGAATGGCTTGAAAAGGGCATAGAGGTCTTGGTAGAGGCAGCTAAACTTGATCCAGCAGCATGCTCTAGCAGTGCAGGGGCCAGTGCTCTGAGCAGCATTGCCAGTGTCACAGAATGGTTGAGGGTGGAAGGGACCTCCGTAGGTCTTTAGCAACCCTGCTTAAGCAGGGGTAGTCTAGAGTGGGCTGCTCAGGACAACATCTCCAAGGGTAAAATCTGTTCCAGTGGTCAGTCACCATCACAATAGAGACGTCAAGGTCCCTCTGACAGCAGCACAACCCACTGGCATATTGGCCGTTCCTTCCAGTTATGTGTTGCTAGCAGAATTGCTGGGGGTCCCCTTACTCCTCAGGCAAGCTACATCAGCAGCAGTTTGTCATCAGTTTGTCCAGGAAGCCCCTGGGTTGCCTGTGCTATGGGATATTGTCCATAGTTATGCTTTGTAGATACTTGCTTGTATTTGCATGGGCATGCCTGAGGAGACTCCATGTCCTTTCCAGCCATGATGATTCTGTGATTCTATGTGAGTCGTGGGCTGTTGATGTTGTGCTCTCCACAGGCCCTTGGCTCACCAGACCAGAGTCCATAACTCTCTCACAGGATTTCTGGTAACTCTTCCTCCTCTTTTCCTGGCTCTTTTCTTTCTTATGAGGACATTCTGCCAATAAAGGTATCTCTGCCTGGCTTAAGGAGATGGAATTCAACTCTCCCAAGCCATTGTTGGTCCTCAGACTAAGTCCAACACTCCTAGAAACCAAAGCACTGCTTCTGAGGCAAACACTAGCTTTGCAAAAAAATACTCCAAGCCCTCTTCTGTACATTCAGTACCCTCACTAGCAGTATTAGGAGAAAAATACTTGGGTTCCCCAACTCCTGACCATCATCTGTAGAGCTCTGTAGTCTCCTGCTGACCTCAGACATACACCTGGCAGTGTAACTAAAGCCCAGATAGAAAAATAGGTGGAGTTGATTGAGGATGGGATGAGCTTTGGCACCTGGAAGGCAGGTGCTTTGCTTTAAAACAGATTGGGGAATTAGTGATTCCCTCTCCTCAGTTCTCATTTGATTCCTTTGAGAGTACCACCTCTAACTTTGTGCCCCTCAAAACTATGAAGAAAGTGTAGAGGACCACTGAAGGAACAGGACTTCTTCAGCTTGGTGACCAGAAGGCTTCAGGGAACCTGAAAGCAGCCTTTCTGAGGAACTCAGGAAGGCAAAGCACAGTGCTCTGCTGAAGTGCCTAGTGAAAGGAAGAAAGATGCAGGTTAGTACAAAGTAGGTTCAATCTGTGCTGATGTGTTTTCTACTAGAAAGCTAAAGGGTTCAAGCATGCGGTTCAGTGAATACTCAGAGTAGCTGAGGGGATTAAGGCACGTGGCTAGGGATTTGACTCCACCGTCTCTCTGATAGTTATTTCATTTGCTGTTTTGTTGATTTGAGCTGTTTAATTGCGTATTCAAATATATATATTAATAAGTGTGTTAGATCAGAACACAGATGGCATGAGCTATAACTATAATAACAGTGTGTACTGCTTGAATTTAATAGCCCTTTAGTAAATGCCATACTTCCCCATGCTTGTCCTTTCCTTGTTGTTTCAAAGAGATTAGTGAAAACATGGGCTTGAATAACTGAATCTAAGTAAGTTTTCTCCAAGCACTTGGAATAGCCGTAGAGGATTAAAAATAAATTGTGATTTATGTTCTGGCCCATTGTGTTCAGTAAGAAATTCCAAGTGGGTCACATCGTTGCTAGGTTATATGAACCTGAGCTAACTTTGGCTTGGCTCATTTTAATGTGCTTGATCCAAACGGAGATCATCACAATAAGAAAATACAGTTGAAGCTCCCTAATATCATTTAAGAACACATCTATATTTGTCGTATAAATACAATGCCTGTCTCATTTTTATTCAAATAGCAATCTATCAAAATTGCTTTTTGACAGGGTTTTGACTACTTCTTATAGTAGTTACTAATAGTTCTTTTTTACTATGTCCCGGGGGGAAGAGAGTATGTATGTGTGCAGAGGGGGGAAGGAGACAAGTACTGAAAATAAATTCTATTTTCACCCTTAAAGTGACTCAGGAATTTAAAGCCTCTGTTAATTTTTGCATAAGACAAGAACCTGGGAAGATTATTCCACATTCTTTGTTCTGTTGGAGTTTAGTTCAGTCACCATTTAAAAAGGACAGCTCAATCTTTAATTGCTCCTTGTGATAAATCTTTTAAGAATAAATACAATTACTGGCTAGGTCCAATTCAAACTGTGCCTTGGCTTTCCTAACCAGATCTCTGGCTGTTGGGGCAGCTTCCTTATATACCCCCCATTCTAGCTGCCCTCTCTTCCACTCCTTGTAGAGTTTCTTTTTGTGGGACAGTGTGTCCAGGAGCTCCTTGCTCAGCCAGGCAGGCCTCCTAG
>JAOXOE010033145.1:0-10435 GCA_028565055.1 Phoeniculus purpureus
GAGTCTCCTTCTCTGGAGATGTTTAAAACCCACCTGGATGTGTTCCTGTGTGACTTGGTCTAGGTGATCTTGCTGTGATGGGGGGATTGGACTACATGATCTTTCAAGGTCCCTTCCAATCCCTAATGTTCTGTGATTCTGTGATATATCTGTCTATACAACAGATAATGGCTTTGATGAAAACCCACCACTCTTTGCTATTCATCTGTTACCAGCCTGTGCCAGGTAAAGGCTACTGAATCTACCTGAGTGCTGGCCTCTCAGAGCCAGACCTAAAGTCTCACTGACCTTAGCAGGACAAAGGATTTTACACTCTGCTTTTATCTGCAAAGAAGCCAGAGTCAACTTCCAAAGCTTTATATCCCTAACAAATTCCATTCCATTACCTTCAGGTGCCCACTAAATGCATCAGAAAAAAAACCCCTGGAGCTCAGCCTCTGAATGGTCCTGTTCTCGCCTAAAAGGTCTCCTATTGCTATTCTGTAAACAAAGATAAGGAATCTTTATCCTAAATGATGGCACTCTAGGTAATGGTGCTTTAGCTAGCATTCAGGTAAGGTGGGGATGGGATCCTTTCATGAGCAGGTTTTTCTTCCTCTGTCCCTTTGTTGTTCTGACAGGAGCAGAGGCAAGTAGGAAAGCCCAGCCTTTGGCCTCCTGCTCCTTACTAGTCTGCTCACTTGAGTTCAGCCCTATGCATTCAGAAGAAGGCAAGCACTGAGGAAATCCTCCAACTTTCCCACACCCACAACTTGGGCTATTTGCATTCATCGGCAAACTACAGTCAAGTGCACCAGAGGGGCGAGTTCTCTAACACCCATGACTATGCAGCAACCAGCACAGCACCAAAAAAAACACACCAGGCAGGTAAAACCAAAAGCCCTTCACCTTTCCAAAAGAACAGGTGGAGAGGATGTGTCATTCTATCTGGGCAGGTGCAGGACACAAAGCTGAAGGTGATGGACTACTGCATCCAGCACACAACTCTGCTTTTCTTCGAGGGTTTTATTCAGCACCCAACAAGGATTTGCTAATTGATATTTCAATGTACAGAGGGAACTCTGAATAGATCCTTGTATTTCATGTCCCCCAGGCTACATCTGTAGGTACTTCTAGAAGTACAACTACCCTTAACACTTAGATAATCTTTCACAGTATAAAGCATTAAGGGATGGTAGAAATCTGTTCTGATTTATCTCCAGCAGCATCCAAAGTGTTTTTATGTAGATGTATCCAACCCATGGAGATCTACAGTCATGCCTCAGCACAAGGGAACATCCATACGATGAATTATGAATTATGAATTCTCTAAGATTTTGTGAAGTTGGGTTAAAGTACAAAACTTATCTACTCACCGAATCACAGAACATTAGGACTGGAAGGGATCTGGACTTGCACTTCTTTTTATTTTCAAGACAGCATCTACTCTTAAGGTCTTATGTACCTGCCTGAAGACCTCTGCAAGCATCCTCACCAACAGTTAGTCTGGGAGGGCATTCAATGTAACTGAGTCCTGAGAAGGAAGTACAAAAGCTTCTACCTTCCATTTCAGCAGCAATTGAGCCTTCAGCACATCTCGCCAAGGAGGAAGGGAGGCACTATCTGAGGAGCTCTGGGTCCAACATATGTTGTGTAAAAGTGGCAGGAATGTGGCAGAAGGTACATAAAAACCTTACAATTAATTAAACATTTCCCCGCAGTGCCCAAAGCCCGAACAGAAGAGCGTTATGTGAACGTGTAAAAAACAAGAACAAAACAAAAACCCACTACCAAAACACCCCTAAACTAAAAGTCAAGATCCTGCCACCTAAAAAGCACAAAGAAAGGCACTAAAAGCAAAAGTGAAACCAGCCAGGCTGTGCTCAGTAACCAACTTCGATCACACAGAAGAAATTAATGCAGAGCCTAAAATGGTAAAGAATCCGTTCACAGCTGTCTTTTTCATCTCAATACTGACACTTCAGGAAAGAAGAAAAATCTGTAGGGGAGCTGACCGCAGAGACCTGGGGGGGACTCTGAAGAGCAGAGTAACACGGGAGATCCTCGCACTTCTAAGCAGCTCTAGCACTAACTGCAAACTCCTAGGAAAATCAAGAATGGAAAAGTAGAGCGGGGAAGATAGAGCAGGAAGTGATACAGAGTTTGGAAAGAGAAAGACTGACTACTGGCAACACGTTGATACTTTCAGGACACAAAAAAGCCTGGAATGTGTGGAATTCTCGGAGATGCCAGGGTGCAAAGAGGATCTTGTTAACCAGGGCTTTCAAAATCTGCGGCACAGTCATGGTCGTTTATTCCAAAAGACAGCTTACATCACTGGTTTCTGGAAGCAGGACACTCCGCTGACAGATCTGTGACCCCCAGACTGAGAAATCATCTTTGCAGAGGATAACGGAGGCGCTGAGTCCCAAATCACCACAAACACCCGGTACGTCTCCTGTGTTTCTGCATCATCAAGAAAAATCAAGCAACTAATAATAAAACTGAGCAGCAGCACGCCGCTCAGTTCTCTCACTGGTAGTAAGAAAACCCTCAGCAACAGCCAGCCTGACAACAATCATGTCATTCCCACATGGTTCTGCTTTAGAAGCAGACCCTGGAGCTGCTCATGATGAAAAGCAGTGAAGTACTTGGAGTGGCAGAAGGGCAAAGCAGTTAGTTTAGGAGCTGAACAGGAAAACATTTCTCACCCTTGTTTCTTTTCCAGGCAGAGGGTGGGAAAGGATTCCTATCTGCAGAATGCTAGCTGGCCAGAGGCTTGTAAGAAAGATGAAAGGACAGGCAGCATCTGGGAAGGCAAAGGCAAAAGACCTTGAGTTTTTGAAGCTGACCTGCTTGCGACTGCCTAGAATTAGTCTTTTATTGTGCCTGAGAAGATCTTCCAATGACACTTTCTGAACTGCACTAAAAACAGAAGAGCAACACACAGGTAAATAACTTCACCGGGAGCTCAGCAGAGGAGTTAAGTACTTTCCTCAAAGTAACGCATACCCAGTCTTGCAAATGCTCACCACTTTGATAGCATCAGGGCTGAGAATCCTGAAGCCTTGTTGAAACGACAGTGGGAGTGACAAGAGTTACTGGAAAAATGTCATTTTTAATTCATTCTCATTTTCAGTTTGTATTGCCTGAACCCGACGGAGAGGTTTTACTTGAACACAGCAATACATAATTTTGGGTGTAAAATACGCCATTATTACATGAAATACGACATTATTACATGAAATCTGATACCCAGTTTTCAAGAAAACTCCTTCTTCCCTTCCCCTTGGTATCATCTCTGTGATTGCCCAGGGGTGGCATTCTGGGCAAGGGACCATGCAACAGGGTAGGGAAGCCCCTCTGTAACCACTGGCTCCAGTAGATCCCTAGATGGTGTTAGCCCATTATTCCCTCTTCCTCGCCCAGACTGTGCCTTCACAAGGAAATCTTGGAATCCAGCTGGCTTAAGATGCACAGAGAAAAAGGCCTTCCAGTGTCACAGCTCAGTATCTAGGGCACGTCTGGTAGCATTATTCTCAAATCACTGTGCTGCACTTGGTGTTAGAACATCAAGAACGTCTCACTGTAGCAAGACAGCCTAGCAGTTTTAAGCTGCGTACTTAAAAGACGCGTGGTTGGGCTGCACTGTCCTAGTGCTAACACACCAGTACACAGGGTCTCAGTCAACACACCAAACAGACCGGCACCTCCAGTTCCCTAGTTTGCAACGAGATCAGTTCAACCATTACAGTTACACACGGGTACAGCCTGCCTGTCACCTGTTTATTGCTTGTGGTAGAATTCCCTGTAGTGCAGGTTTAGCATCACCAAACCTCCACTGAGTTACAAGTTATTCTTACATGTGTCATTTGGGTTGGACAGCCAAAAGACAGTGCAGGGGCCGCCTCATCATTTCCACGTTTGCCACAGGAGGTAGGCACCAGCCTGTGACGCTGGTGAAGTCCTGAGAAGACCTGCAACTACCTGAGATTGTTCTGTTGGTTTCAAAACACTAACTGGGTGGAATGACTTGAGTGTAATACAGTCAGGAATGAACTGTGTAGGCGCTTCACACTTAAAACAAACATTGCTGAAAGTGATAACGAAGGAGGAGGTGTCAGCCCAGAGAGGAGGATGCACACTATAATCATGCACTACAGCAAGGATGGGTTGGTTCCTGCCAGGCAGTGTTAGGAACACTGAGTAGTCTGGAGGCCAAAGGGACGTGCATGTGAACATTCAGGGCATGTAAGCTGAGTTGCAGCATGGTGCAGTTCAGCTTCAGGATCCAGCAGAGATAGTCTGATGTAGCACTATGCAAATGCAGCCACGCTGGTCCAGCACTGGATGGGGACTAAAGGCAGCACACAAGGTTGACTGCACAAGGCTTTGGGTCCCTGAGGAGACTTTCACTTTCAAAGCACATGTGGCACAGAGCTGCATGGAAAGAAACGATGAGAACTAGGTGATGTGCCTTCTAGCAGCTGGATGGCTGGAGGCGAGGCACAGACCTACTGGAGGATGGGCAGTGGCAAAGCCTGGCATTGTGGATGAGCCCTCGGCTGGCCAGACCAAGGAACATCTGCAGCTCTGTAAGCAGTGCTGCGCTGTACACTGCACTGTACATAGCAGGGAGAGCTGGCAGACATGGAGAAGATCGTGAGCAAAAATCTCTCCCCTCCTAAAGAGAGATGGATTTAAATGAAAACAGAAGAACACCAAAGCAGCGGATTCTGCTTGTATCATCTCAGGGGTGAAGCCAGACTCTCTAATTAAGCACATGACATAACTGGGCTGTAATTTCAAGGGTTTGCACTGTGAGTTGAAAACAAGCTGCACTTGCACAATCCAAAAAGAAAAGAAAAGCAGCCGTACAGACTAGAATGGCTAAGCTCTGCTCTCACTTACATTAGTACATACCCACGGTTACTCAAAAAGACTTACAGACGAAGAATGTGATACGAGGAGTTTTCATTTCCTCAGACAGGTCCCTCACTGCCTCGGCCAAGCCTCCTTCTCACCGCAGTTTCCAATCACAGCCCAGCACTCTGCTCTGATTACATGCTGGTCCCGAAATCACAGAGAGCCTCCCTCGGTCTGATCTACAGTTGATGTACATTAATGTCACCAGCAAAGTCACTCTCCAGCTGCCGAGGACGTAGTTTAAACACCACTGAATACTTAAGGCTGGATTCTGTTAATCGGCACAGCTTCGCTGATCCTACAAGAATTACCCCTCTTCCACAGTGCTCTGATGGGGAGGAAATCCAGAGCACAGCATTTTTAAGCGGCACGTTCACTACAAACCCCTGCAGAAGGGCAGTTAACCCCGGTGTAAATTCACCTCACGGTGCTCACGGGAGGTACTCGGGGGATTTAGACGGGAGCATCAGAAGGCAAACACTGAGCCAAATTCCCCTTTGAAAGCATCGCTCCTCCTAAATCAGTTATTAAGAGGACAGACTCGGCACCAATCTCTGCTATTCCAGACTTCCAATCCGCAGCCCTACCTATCAGAACAACCCCCCAAACATATTCCCAGGCGCCGGGGAAACGTATGCGCCAGTAGAACAGGAGCCACGGGCAGCAGCAATCAGCAGCTGTCGGGAGTGCGGAGCCTGTCACCGCTTCCACAGTTCGAGACGATAAGAAGCAGGATTCGGGCAGTCAGTGCTCATAACACAAGTCGCATATTGCCTTGATCTTTTCTCCTCCCTCCCCTCTCCCCCTCCCGGCTCTTCAGGGCCACTCTTTAAACAGAAAGAAGTCATTAACCAAACTTCCTCATTTTACGTCCCCGAAAGTTGGCTAACGACGGCAGCGGCTTTCTTATTTCTACTTAAGAGCTTAACATTCCCATCGGGAAGTCAGAGACACTTGTAAAGGGGACCCAAATCCTACTGGGACGGAGGGGCACGCCGGCCAAGGGAGAAAACCTAAAGACGACGGGGGACGGAGGGATGATTCCCACCACCTCGCAGACACGCTTGGTCCCCCCCTCGCAAGCTAAAGCCTTGGCTGCAGAAGATGCGCCCCGCCAGCAGCTCCTTACGTAAGGCACAAACCACTGACATCATCCCTCCCTCCTGCCGGCATCGCCGCGGCGCCCGGCGGCGCCCACCGACCCGACCCGCGCCCGCTCGGCACCGGCAACCGGCCCCTTCCCACCCACCCTGCCGCTGCGGCTTCTTCTGCACCAGACCCGGCCCCAAACTTGGGCTGGTTCCCGAGGGGCGGCGGGCTCCCCATCCCGCGGTACTCACGCACTGCCTCCTGCTTGGGGTCGAGGCCGCGCACGGCTCCCTGGAGCGCGGCGATGCGGCCGTGCAGCGCCCGGACGCGGCGGTGGGTTCCCTGGATGTCCGCCTCGACCTCTTGGAAGAGGGTGCAGGCGTGCCGGGCCACGTCGGAGAGCTGCCGGAGGATCCGCGACAGGGCCACGTTGCTGACCGAGCACAGGTCCAGCACCATCAGCACGGCCGCCGATTCCCGATCCCCAGGGCTGGTCGCCTCCGCCGCGCCCTCGCCCGCCGCCGTCCCCAGCTCCTCCGGCGGCGGGTCCCGCGGCAGCGGCTCCGCGCCCCAGCTCTCCTCCAGCACGGAGGCTGCGGGCTGCCGCCGGCACAGCCGCTGCGGCTCCACGGTCCGCTTGGCGAACGGCATGGCCAAGCCTTTGGCCGGGGCTCCCTCGGGCTCCCGCAGGCACTGGCGAGGATCGCTGCCTTCCTCCTCCTCGCCGCCGCCGCTGCTCCTTGCCCCTCCGCCGTCACTCGCGGGCAGCCGCCGGCGGGCGGTTCATCCTCTCGCTCGCTCCGTGCGCCGCGCTCCCGGGCTGCCGAGCATCCGCCGCTGCGGGGAGCCGGGGCGCATCCGCGCCGCCTCGCTCGCTCGCTGCCGCTCCGCTCTCTCTCGCCGTCCCGCTCCGGCAGCGGGTGTGAAGGGGGGGCTCGAAAACCCGGAGACAGGAATCCCGCGGCCGCAAGGAGGAGCGAGCGGCCGAGCCTCCCGCTCGGCACTGTGGCGGGGGCGGGAGACCGGGGCGGCGCCGACCGGTCGCCGCCGCGGGGAGGCGCTGCCGGGGCATCAGGGAGGCACCCGCGGTGCCTTTCGGGCGGGAGACAGGGGAGGGGCCGGGGTCACTAGATCCTCTGCGCCCCCGCCCGGGGTGCTGGCCGGCTGCGAGAAGAACGAAGGGAAAGATACCGAGAGGGGCTGAGACGACCCCACGTCGGCGGGGCGGGTGGGTGCCAGCTGGTGTCACCTTCAAATTCACGTGGATGGAGGGGCCACGTGCCTTCTCCGGAAGCATCGGGGAAAACTGGGTTCTTGTCAACTGTTTCTGACACATCATCATAGAGTCGTTCTGGTTGGAAAAGACCTTTTAAGATCATCAAGCTCAACCAGTAACCTAACTCGCCCAGGCCACCACTAATCCATGTCCCTAAGCTCCATATCTGCATAACTTTTAAACACATCCAGAGTTAGTGATCCAACCCACTCCCTGGGCAGCCTGTTCCAAGGCCTGATGACTTTTTCAACGGAGAAGTTTTTCTTAATGCCTAACCTAAACTTCTCCTGGCACAACTTGATGCCATTTCCTCTTGTCCTATCACTTGTTACCTGAGAGAAGAGACCAACACCGAGCCTCTCTACAATCTCCTTTCAGGTACTTGTAGTAATTTGTAATACAAGTGCCTTATATACACAGAATCACAGAGTGATAGGGCCTGGGAGAGACCTCCAGGGATCATCTAGTCCAACCTCCCTGCCAAAGCAAGATGGATTAGCACAGGCCACACAGGACTGGATCCATGTGGGTTTTGAAAGTCTTTAGGGATGGAGATTCCACAACCTTTCTGGACAGCCTGTTCCAGTGCTCTGTCACCCTTACAGTAAAGTTTTTCCTCACACTCAGGTAGAACCTCCTGTGTTGCAGTTTCCATTGCTCCTATCACTAGACAACACTGAAAAGAGACTGGCCCCATGTTCTTGGCATCCACCCTAACATTTATCAGATGCCTTCTCCAGGCTAAACAGTCCCAGGTGTCTCAACCTTTCCTCATCAGGCAGATGTTCCAGTCCCTTAGTCATCTTCCTACACTCCTGGAGGCTGAACTTGCCTAACGAGCCGGTGTAAAATCCAACCATAAACTGTAAATTACTGGTGGTAAATACCAGGAGCAAATACCACAGAAAGAGCTGCTGTAGAAGGACAGACATGCAGCTGCAAATGCAGGCATTCTGCAGCTAGGAAACATTAGTTTACCCACTTGACCTTAACTTGTCATCCTTGCACATGTGTGTTGCAATACAGTCTGTCATTACATGGCCACACACAGGCAGCTTTCAGTTGCCTCTAGTCAAATAGTGGGAGTTGCAGATATCTGTGCCAGAAAGAGCATCACCACCAGACCAGTGGCATGCACATCCCAGGCTCTGCAGGCACAGCTGCCTGCTCCTGGGACAAGCTTAGAGGTGGATATCGTTGCTTTCACAGCGCTTGAAGTCTGAGATGATAAACTTTGCTGGCCCTGCTGCTGGATTTGGTATGGACAACTCTTGTGCCTTCACCCTGTGCCTCTGGGAAGAGGCACACGCCACAGTGCAGTTGGTGTGGGTTTTTAGGTCAAGTTTCTAACTCAGCTTGAAATGAGTAACCCCAACCATGAGCTTGGAGGGGGAGGAGGACACAGAGTTTGCCCTTGCCTGCTCCAGGCTCAGGGCAACCTCCCCACACTTCCAGGGGAGCCTGAAATTCAGGTGCAACCCAGTGGGAGTGGGCAAAAATGTGCAAGCTGTTGCAGACACGGGGGCAGTGCTCAAGTGGTACTAAAAATATTTATAGTGTAAAAGTGGCTAAAAGCATCAGGGCATTTGTGCACTGTACTCATGAGTTTCTTTTGCAGCAGGGTGGCTTTTAGCTCAAGTAATCGTAGAATTATGGAATGGCCAGGGTTGGAAGGGACCTTGAAGATCATCTAGCTCCAACCTCACTGCACAGGCAAGGACACCTTCACTAGAGCAGGTTGCTCAGGGCCCCAGACAACCTGGCCTTCAACACTTCCAAGGATGGGACAGCCACAACCTCCTTGGGCAACCTGTTCCAGCATCTCAGCACTCTCACAGCAAAGAATTTTCTCCTGATATCCAACCTCAATCTCCCCTCTTCAAGTCTGGAACCCTTTCACCTTGTCCTCTCACTACATCCCCATGTTGTGCCTTCCCATAACCTCCTAGTTGCACAGAATGTCTGACCAACTTAGGCAGGACAGGAGCTCTGCAGCTCTCTTCCTTCCTTTGAAAACAGCACCTTGGTTCCTGCAGCGTATCCCTACTCATCCTCAGCAAAGCTACTAGGAGGCAGAGCTTGCTTTCCCTTTATTTTACACAGCCTGTTATTACTAACTGCTCTACTTTACCGTAGGCTCTCTGGCCTCTCTCTTTGTCCTAGGCTTGGAAAGGTACTGCTCACTTAGGGACACTACTAGTCCCATGAGAACTGTGCGACTTCTGCATGTAGCAGCACAGGGTGCAAGCAATGCTACTGCAACATCTGAGTGAACTCATTTAAAGGAGGCAGGTCCTGCCAAGCCTGTGTGTCTCTACCTCAGGAAGCATGTCTTCATTTTAGAGGTCTCATTCCTGTCCTTCCCTCCATGAGTGCAGTCATTGCCATTTTCCCTGGTCTTTCATCATGCACACGGATGGATGTGGGATGCCGGTACTTTCCACCAAGCAGGTGGAGATGACATCTCAGTTTCCTGTCATTAGAATAGAGCTCCTGTCATTGCCAACACTAGGAAGTCAGATAGATGCTTCTAATAATATCTAATAATTCTAGTAATATCGAGAGGTACAGATCTCAATTCAGCAGTTTCTCAGCTGTCCCTAGGATTGTGCTTGGTGTGTCTGTTGAGTAGCAGATGTAGTAAGTAGGAGCAGCCCCACAGGTTAACCTCAGCCTCACAGAATGATTCCCTGGGGGCTCTCTCTGTAGCCAAGGGAGAGGGGGAAAAAGTCTTTCATGCAGGATTTTGAACACTTAACTTTGGGCCTTAGTTCTGAAGTGCCCCTCAGAGGGGCCAGTCCCTCTGCTCTGATTGCAGGGGCAGCCCAGGAGAATAGCGTCCCTGGGCTGAACTTGAACCTCAGGAGTATTCCTCAGGGTATTAATTTGTGAACACATCAGCCTGGACCAACCTTCCGCATCACTAGATTTACAGACCTTGGAGATCGAGATGTGTCAGGAAGAATATCAGTCATGAGCACAGAGGAAACTGTGAAACAGTTCTTTGTGTATTTATTTATGGCAGGAGAAGCCTCCTGTTGGGCAGTGCTGCTTTCTTGCATGTGCATGAGTGTAACGGGTTGAAACTAAAACTGCTTTGCTCCCAGGTTTTAAGGGGAAAGGAAACCAAAGCAGTCAGGTCTCAGTGAGATCTCAGATAAATTT